>VDFB02089552.1:0-40427 GCA_007258455.2 Sequoia sempervirens
CCATTAAACTAGATAAAAATAGACTATGTAAGATTTTGACATATTCCTAATCTTGTGAATACACTCTATTGACCTTTTGACCATTAGCTACATAAAAATAGACTATGGAAAACTTTGACATGTTCCTAATCTCATGACTATATGAAAGTAAACTAAATTTGACATTCATTTGCACGTCTCTGAAAAAATAAGAAATTATCGAAGGCAACGAACTTTTCCAGTTTGGTCAAGGATGCGAACTTGTTGCGGGTAAAACTATGGGTTTTTGTTTTGTTATCATATTGACTTGGCCAATGTTTCTGATCATAATTCAAACCTCGAGACTTGTTCGGTTTTCCAGAAGCTTTTTAGAGAACTCAGACTTTTTGTCAGCCCATGCTTTATCGCAAGCTTCGAGTTAAAGAAACTTTTGGAGGCTTCCTGCCCAAAATTGCATGATCTTGCCTCTACACAACACAAAGGTGAATTTGACGGTCAGCCACCCATCTCAAGAGACCATAATTTCTTCCAAGGCATTTGGTTGTGAAGAGATTTACAGCAGCCTGCACTAAGACAAATGGAAGGTTTTTGACACGCATAAACCAAAATATCATAACATGAAGAATTAATCATAGCACAGACTTATCATGAACTGTCCAAACACAGTCTTGATTTTAAGAAAGACAGCCTTTATCCATTAATACTTTTAAGATGTATTTCTTTCTAGAAGAACATGAATTCCAAAACAAATAGCTGCTAGCTATCCTTATAGTCTTTCAAATCTAAAAGTTCAATTACTTACAATCACAGTTTGCTAGAGCTTTTCTCAAATTCATATACTACAATTTTTTTATAATATGTTTTTAGATACAATTTTATTAGAACATTAGAATGTTTGAATCACATATAAAGATTGGAGAGAAAAAATTGTTTGTAAATTTTATTATAATTTATTTTATTTCAATTAATTCAACTCTTAATGATGGTTAAATCTAACCACCTAAAATACCTAATTCCATCTTCTATATTTGAGCCACATAAATGGCTTCAGCCATAGTTTAGCATGAATCCTAGTGATAGCAAACTATACATTGTCAATCTTATCTAATAATAACTAGTCTCTTCATATTTAAAAAACGTGCATCAAATCTAATCTCTTGCTAACATAATTCATCAACCTTTACTAATAACTAGTCTTTTCTTATTTAGAAAAAAGTGCATAAATTCTAATCTCTTGTCTTTGATATCATCAACCTTTACCAATGCCAAATAAAGGAAGTACATTTGCTTTCTTCTAGGCTACTCTTAATATAGTGGGTGCAAAGTTCCATGAGAAGTAGTAACGATGATCAAGTATATATTTTTATCTTTCACAATAATTTGTGTCATGACCAACCATGGACAACACACTTACATGATAAGCTTTTACAAGAGTGTCACTTGCATACAATATTGGAGTAATTTCAACAACATTTTGCTAGCTATATATTCACTGTGCAATCTACAACTCCCAGACACCAATTTATAGAAGATTAAATACAAGAAACCACCAAATGGTAACCCAAAACTATGGAAAAATACCACCACACATGTGAGGTCACAAAATCCAATGGTCCACACCATGGAGAATCAAATCCACCAAAAATAATAGACACCTATCATATGTAGTTATGAATCATAACTCATTCACCAAATATGGCACTCCATTTTTGGCTCCACAATCTCCTTAAGTCATGCTTATGATATGCATAGTAATACTAAACACTATTCTAATATATCTCCCTCTTACGAACTCTTATGCATCATAATAATTTATCATAGCATTTGTCATAAGATCCCACAAAAGTGGGGCATCCCATATATACTAAAGATAAAATTTAAATAACCTCTTACAACATCAACAAAGTATTGACACATGTAACAGAATGCCACCTCAAAATCCCATGCCCCCTTTTCAAGGTGAGGAAATATTACATAAAATAAAATGTACAAAAATAATAATTAATCAAAATCAAATGCTAGGAATTTGCTAAGGTTGAGACACCCTAATTCCCAGCAAAGATGGTCCCACACATTTCTTAGAAACACACCATTAAATATTGTTAGTCTTAGGATACAAGATTTATAGCACGATTAATAGGGTAAACAAAATAAAATACTATCACAATAGAGATTTCATTCGATAACATGTGACTAGATTAATAACATCAAATAAACAATTAAGATGCAAACATAACAAATACAAAATATAACACCAAAATTATGTGGAGAAATCCTTGTGTAAAAAACTCCATCGCTAAAGAGACCCAAGCTTTCATTGATCTCAAAAGAGTATACATTGACATAATTACTTATCTCTCTAATAGTAAGCAAGCAACATTCCATGCCTCCAATATATAAATCCACTATCTCGTGCCTCCAATATATAAACCCACTATGCCATGCCTCCAATATATAAATCTACTATCCCATGCCTCCAATATATAAAGATGTCATAAACAAGAAACTATCAAGTGGTATCCAAAATCATGAGCCATGACAAAATTCTAGCATCCCTATGGTCACGATCAAGCATCTCAGAAGATTAGTAAATTTTCTTACACATTTTATGCATCTTACACTAATAGATGCCATACATTTTGTCATAATGGTCAAATTGACCAAAATCATAATCTAGGTGTTTCATGAGAGCGTTTAAGATGCTTTATAACTCCTAATTTTGAGATTTTCAACATAACCTCCTTGTTTAAAATCTTCTTTCACAATATCCCACTTACAAATAAATGACTCATTTAATCTAACCCAAAATATTAAAAAATCTTCATTATTTAATAGTATATATAATTGAATATAATTAATCTAAGACTTCAAATTAGAGGTAAACAACACCCCTTATCCTAATAACCCCTAGCACAAATATAACCAAAATATTCAAACAAGAAAAAATATGAAACAACCAAAACATTGTATGCCATTGTAGATAAGCAAAAACATAATATTTGATAAGTAATCTAATATATAATGTTGATGAAACTCATGCAATTCCAAGTATTTAATGGGATAACTTTAGTGCATTTTGTATGGGTCCTTTTCCATTTTCTAGAATGATCTTTTAACAAAAGGATTTGGCCATGATTACTCTTTCTCAACCATTGGGCAACTTACACGTGGTTTCTTGGCTAGCAAGTATAATTAATGATACATCATATTTTAATTTGGTGTATGATTACTTTTACAAATTGTAGGGATGTGTGTTGAGACGTGTCCTTTAAATATACATATAACTAGCTATCAATTTGAGGCAAAATTTAAAAAATGCCATTCTCTTATGTGCAAGAGAATTTTTAAATTAAAGAGGTACTAATAACTATTGTGATAATGCTAATTTTTTGGGTTTAGGGTAAAGTAGAAGCACCACTAAGAAGATCCAACAAAATTTACAATAAATCTATGTCTCGACTAGTAATAAAGGTAGTGCAAATATCATCCAAAGAGATACCGAGATAAGGGATGGTCGAAATCCAACTTTGTGAGAGCTAGCATTTTCTTAAAGAAAATGATAGTCTCAAGCTTTTGAGGAAAAGTGGAAAAAGGTACCTAAATCAGGAAAGGCCAAAAGTCTAACTCTGTGAGACTTAGTATTTTTTATTTAAGCAAATGACAAAATCTCAAGCTTTCGGCAATGAGGAAAAAGGTATCTAAATAAGGGAAGTTTGAAAGTCTAATTCTATTGTCATGGAGAAAATTGGTGAAATTTTAGAATTTTGGGGATAGCATGACCAAGATGACAAGTCTGACATGGGAAATAAGGGATGAAGAACTTTGATCCCACTAACTTATTCTTCCTTGTACAACCGATCTCCTTCTAACATTGGGCATGGGATGGAAGCAAGGAATGTCCTGAAAGTTTGAAAAACAAAATACTTAGCCATTTTTTGAGAACCAAAGCATGGGGTCAACAAAGCAAGGAGACAAGGGAATAGGTACCAAATTAAGGAAACCCTAAGATCCTAAAACATTCATAAAAGGAATTATGCAAATTTTGAAAGGGTTTTAAGCAAGGTTTCAAGATCGATAGGAAAGGCATGCAAGGATGAACACCCTTGAAACCCCAAAACTCCAATAACACATGAATATCAAGGGAAACACCAAACAAAACCCATACTTAGGAATTTTATGATACTTTCCATCATTTGACACTTAGGGAACCCATTTATAATTTCTCAAATCAATTATTAGCAAAGGGTGGATAAGGTCAAATGTATAACTTTTGGTGCAAAACACAACAAAGGCGAGACACATTAAATTTGGGTGCCAACATGTTCCTAAGAAATATGGTGGCTAGAAAATTTCTATGAACAAAATAAATTAGCCATCAAGGATAAGTTCCTTATTCTAGTTATTGATATTTTTTGGATGAGCTTTCAAGGGCTATTTTTTTAACAAAAAAATAGTATTTTGGCTATCACTGAATTTATGTCAAACAAGTTAATATTCTCAAAAGTGCCTTCAATATTCATGAAGCATGTTATGAATTTTTGGTAATTCCCTTTGGATTAACCAATGCTTCTACTTTTGAAGCCTCATGAATATAGTGTTTCACAATTGCCTGTGCAAATTCATTTATGTGTTCTTTAATGCCATTCTTATATACAAATAGAACTAGGTTGGTCATCTTTGCCATGGAGATCACACTCAAAATTTAAAAGGAGACTTTCATTTTTTATGATTGCTCTAAGTGTGCCTTTAGATTCCAATAGGAGGAGTATTTGGAACACATTATTTTTCATATTGAGGTATCAATTAATCCCAAGAAGATTATAATGATGCAAGAGTGTCCATGACCTAATTCCTTCAAAATATTCTGAGGTTTTTTAGGCTTGATAGGGTACCACTGTACAAGTCTATAGTAAAATTGTTAGTCCCTTGATTGCCTTGCTCAAAACGAGCTCCTTCATTTCAATAGAAGAAATTGATTACAAATTTACTACTCTAAATATTATCATTTATTCCACTCCATTTTTGGCCCTACCAAATTTTCACAAACCCTTTATTACTGAATGCGATGCAATAAGTAGGCCACTTACCTTCACTAGTAAGCAACTCACAAGGAATAATCAAGGTAAATCTACCCATGAAATAAATGTTAGTTATCTTCCATTTTAAACAATAAAGGAATCCTTATCTCTTGGACCAAAAGTTCCCAATCAAAGCATATCATTATAGCTTGAAATATTTCTTGTAGAAAAAGGTGTCCTCCCTTTAATAACAAAATGGGTGACAAAAATAAAGGGTTATGATTATGAGATAGTCTACAAGAAAGGCATGAAAAATATTGCAGTGGATTCCCTCTTATGTAAATATGAAAATGAAGTCACATTATTTTTTTCTATCTTGGTACCCATTTGGATGGATGCGATGTGGTAGGGATGGGCCTATAACCTTACAATTAATGGTATCATTTACCAATTTGAACATGAGCCTCAATATATGATGTGAATCCAATTGACCAAACAAGTCTTCACCTATCAAGGATGGATTTATTTGATTCCCATATCTCAACTCAAGTTTCAATTACTCTTATAATTTCACTCCTCCCTACTATATGTCACTTAATATTTTTTGAATAAATATAAAAGAGTGAAATGTGATTTATTTTGGAATGAACTTAAGAAGAATGTTAATCCATTTGTATCTAAATGGTGATGTGTGCCAATACAATAAAGGAGAAACTATCAAAGCATGAGATTTTTGTAACCACTTCCTATTCTAAATAATGTTCAATTAATATTTCTATGGATTTTATTATGGGGCTTCCAATTTTCAGAGGTAAATATGTTATTTTGGTTATTGTTGACTACCTAACTAAACATGCCTATTTTTTCCATGCCTCACTCTTACACCATTATTATGATCGTTCTTGGCACTTGTTGAACTCTCTCTCTTCAAACTCCATGGGATGCTCCACTCTAATGCCAATGATCTTGATCCTAATTTTACCATTAATTGTTTATTTTTTATGGAATTAACTTGAACATGAGTTTATCTTATCATTCTAAAACTAATGGACAAATAGAGGTTGTGAACAAATTCCTTTATCTACTTGGACCTTGTGTTGTTTTGTGTTTGAGAAAAAAGAATAATAGGCTAGGTGGTTGCCTCTTGTTAATTGGTGGTATAATGCCATTTATCATACTAATTTGAAGATGATGCACTATGATTGTAATACCCCCATGTGGCTGATACTTTTGTTACTATTATTCTCTTGTGTTAGCGTGATACTGGTTTGTGAAGGTGATTAGTTCACCGTCTTGGTGTGTGGATGCATAGTTAGATTGATTGAGGATTATGTTACTTCAATTTATGACATTAAGATTACATTGGTGTGTGATGTTTAATTTGATTTAGTAATATGGTTTGATGCAGTGATTTCGTAATTTAGTGAATGATGTGATCTATTAGTTAGAAATGTTATTTCATCATTGATATTATAATTGTTAAGTATAGTTTTGGTGAGAGGACGATGTAGCACCACTCGTTTACAAGTGCACTGCTACGCTGCAATTCCTTCTCACAATGTAATGCTTTAATTATATATATATATATATATATATATATATATATGGACATGTACACAACCTTGTTTGTATGCAGGGATTGTAGGTACAAAGTCTCAATTCCACCTGTTTCGGCAGGACAGGGCAAGCATTAAATATACTCAACGGGATTGATGTTGAGAGGAGTGGTTAGGAAAGTGTTCCCGTCCCAAGTTCGTCTTTTGTGAGTCCATTGTTGTCTTTGTTTCTATTTGTCCTTGTTTGTAAATGTGTTCGTGTTGATTAACATTTTAGTTTGAGATTTAATTAATTTTTAATTAAGTGTGATTTAATTAATGTTGGGTATGTGTGATCAATTATATATTTAATTGATGGAGTTTTAAGTTAATTGTAGTTTAGTTAATTGAGTTATATTCTCTATTAAAGGAATAGTTTAAATAAAATAAATTTTACTTTGTTGATATTTTAAAATGTCTTATTGCTTTTGCATTTTTGAGTTAATTAAATAGTTTATTAAGCTATAATGTTAATAAAAGAAAAATACAATAAAATAAAATAAAATATAAATAAATGAATAAAATTGATTTTTAAAAATTATTAAATTTTCTTTTATTGGATTTGTACGGGAAGTAGTGAGGAAATTAATGAGTTTTGTTGGGGAAATTATTCCCGGAAAGAAAAGAGGCATGGGGTAACAGAAGTTCTTCACGGGAAAATTTTGGCTGAGAAGAGCGGGGAAGCTTTGTGTGAATGAATTTTGGGTTTTCTGTTGAATACTTGTGTGAGGATTTGGAAAAGGTTGCAGGAATTTTCTGGAAAGAGCTTCGTAGTTGGAGGCTCCGTGGCAAAGCTTGGATCAAATTTGCTTCTACAACTTATAGGAAATAGGTTCCCTGTGTTTTTATTTGGTTTTGAATTCTTTCCTGCTTTAGAAAGATTGTTTGTTTGTAAAAGGCTTCTCTGTACCTTGTAGAATTTAGAAGTTTTCTTTTCTGTGGAGAATATTGTTCTTGGCTGCTGCCGTTAAAATTGTGTTGCCTTTGTAGAAAAATTCCACAACAAATTAGAGAATCTAGTTAAATGAAATTCTTGAATTAAAAGCTTTGAAAAAAAAAAAAAGAAAACCTCTGAGTGAATTTTTAAATAAAAACTCCTTTGTTTTAAACAGAGGAATTTAGAAAATCTTTGTGCAAGGAAAATTGGGAACAACACAGGAAAATTAGAACTACTGTGCAAATTTCTTATTGCCTATGGATAGATATGGTGTTTCCTCTTTTCCAATTGATTCTTTTTAATTCTTTTAAAGAAATTTCACGAAGAAATTCTGCTGCTTAGTCATGGAGTGCTATTTTGTAGAAATTAATTTGTGCATAGTGAATATTTTAAATCCTTGACAAAATTTTGTTTATTTTTTTGTCAAAATGCGAAAATATTCTAAAAAAATTAAAATAAAAATATGAAAATTTATTAAAAAATATATTATTTTTTTTATTGTAGAAGTGGAGGGGCGGTTGCAAGTACCCCCACCCTAGCATAACCCTTGAGGGGCTGCATTACAGCGATCAAAGGATTCTTTGTGCCATCAGTCCTTTGAATTTTGTTGTCCCCATGATCCCTTGAAAGGGTATGTCCTCCCCTATGGGGAAGTCACATCATCTCCAAGTGAAGCAGCTTATTTTTATAATTTTTTTTAAAAAATAAAATGCAATTTTATTATATATTTTCTTTTGGGTCTTTAATTCGAAATTTAGAATTATTTAAATTAATTTATTTTATATATATATATATGTAGATGTATATATATTTATAAAATGATATATATATATATATATATATATATATATATATATATATGCAAATATATTAGAATCATTTGTAGAATATTAGGTTCATGACAGTAAATTCAAATGGTTTTATATTTTCTCATTAGATGAAATTAGGAGTTAATGATTTATTGATTTTATTTGAATGTTTTCAATTAGTGAAACAAATTGAGGAAATTAATGATTTGATCTTTGTAAAGAAAATTCTCGTTGTGCGTTATTGTTGTATGATTTGTGGATTTATGTTATTAATTGATTCCTTGACTTTTAGTAAACAATTGATTTATTTTATGGAGCTCATTATTGAGCCTCTTGAGTTGAGTTAACAACATGAGTGTTCCTTTATTTGGTTAACTTTATTATAGGAGATAGGGTTGTCGTTAAACTTCCAGAGGTTAGGGAATTTGACATATTAAGTCATAAGGCTTCTATTTTGGATATTTGATTCCACTTTCTTTATGGTTGTAATCTTATGTATACATTGATTTGTGTCGTTTTGTTAAGTAATCGAGTCATGAGATTATAGCGAGATGGTTTTTGCCTCGTGAATTTCTATCATGTGTATTGTGAACTTGAGAGTTCAATCCCTTTTTGTCTTGTGGTATGTTAAGGGTTCTAGGGAGAGTGGCTCTATGTGGGCGCCGACGCACAAAGAGGCTGTCAGGATAACCCACATTAGAGTTAGTGTAAACAGTGAAAAGCTAACTAATTAATTAGAGGATGGCTAGTAAGCACTAAAAGATAATTATAGATTCCTCGCTCACCTGTTAGGGCTTCCAAGGACTAAAGGTGGTCGAGAAGGCCGTGGTTGGCATAATCGTGATCTCGTCTCTACGAGAAATGCACGATTCCGCATGAGTCACCCTATGGGGCGGCGCCTTGAGATAGGCAGTCAGGATAACCATAGATGGAGGCGGCACCTTGTGATAGGATGTCAGGATAATCCATGAAGGCCATGCAATGACACTCTCATCTAGCAATCTCCTTAGTTGATTTAATTGGAGTCCTCTGGAAGTGGTTTATTTTATAACTTGGTGTATTTTGTTGTCATGTTTTGTTGGTGGAATTTTGTTATTATGTTCCTATGTGAGTGAATTCTCTTTCCATGTTTAGAGTTGAGTCTTTTGTGTTACATTAGACATCCTTGGTCGGGAATCCTTTCTTAACTACTCCTAGCACGGGGGTGGTCGGGTGGAACATGCTTCGCACCCCGTTGGGTTTCCCATACGTCAGTTGTACCTTCAGTGCAGAGATTGTGGTGACAGTTGTTCCAGATTTATGTTCATTCAAATGTATACATTTGTACTTTATTCATATCATGTAAATTATAATGTAACTCGCCCATGTGTTGGGATAATGTATTTTGTAACTTGGATAATTGTTTATTGATATTTAGTTGTATCATGATGTATTGTATTATCACATTTTGTAAGTCAAACATTATTCACAGATGTAATTATATCCCAAGTTTTTTATTGGCTATGTAATCTTGTAGAGCATCTATGTGGTTCATACTTATTTTAATGCTTATCGTTTATCACTATTTATATGAGAACTCATATTAGTGGAAATGAATGTTAGGTTAGTCAAATTTGTTAATGAGTAGTTAACGTAATGTTTCTTCGTGTTTCCCCAAGGGACTTAGGAGTTTAGTATGAATTTGTAATTATGTTAGTTGCAATTGATAACATAGTACTTTTACTTTATGTTTAAAAACAAAATTGTTGTGTACTTAGTTGTCCTTTGGGGTTTGCGTGATGGGGTGTTACAACTTGGTATCAAATCCAGGTTTGTAAACACTGGATACTTTAGGTAGTTGAGTCCATTAGGCAACCTTGCATAACTTTTGATCTCACATAACTCAATCGTTGTGCAAGATCATGCCTAGGGGTAGAGGTCGTGGCCGAAGAAGAGGCCGAGGTGGTGGCCATGGGGCCAATCGCCAGAGTCCATCACTTCTGAGCTCACATGGTTCAGAGCGTGAGGAACTGCAGAGTTCCCAAAGCATTTTGATAGGAGGTGGTGGTCAGAACCCAGAACAATCTGGTCTAGGTGGGCAGTTGCAACTTTTTTTAGAGGAGATATTGGGTCGTCTAGGCCCTAGGTAGGATGAGGGATAGAGGTTGGATAGGGAAAGGGAGAGATCCCCTAGATGTGGGGAAAACACAGCTGAGCAAGAGGCAGCAGTGGCAGGTCACATGAGAGACCTGTTAAGAGCACAACCCCCCACTTTTGATGGATTCGGTGGAGGTCTATAGGTAGAGACTTGGTTGATCGATTTGGATAGATGATTTGCGATGCATCCCTACGACAATAACACTAGGGCTAGGTGCGCTATCATGCACCTCATAGGTTTTGCTTCCACTTGGTGGAGGCTAGAGGAGTAGAAATTGCACATTGACATCAGTATGGTTACTTGGGAGTTATTTATGGAGAGGTTCAAGGCCCGTTTTCTTTTCGATCACTGGAGGCAGTGTAGAGCAGACGAGTTCCACGAATTAAGACAAATGACTATGACCGTGGAACAATATGAGCGTCATTTTTACGAGCTCAAGCAATATGTGGGTATTGGAAATGATGAGGCCATGCTAGTGCAACATTTTGTTAGGGGCTTAAATGCCCGTATCAGCAGTGGTGTTAGAGTCTTCAAGCTGAAGACGATGGAGTTGGCGATTGAGAAAGCTCACCTTGTGGAAGAGAATCTGGCTATGGCATTAGGAGGACACACAGAAGTACAGATTGGCAGTGCTCCAGTTTCGGGTTTTGGTTCTTGAGGTGGACAGCCTCAGGCTGCAGTGACTTCTAGGAACTTTTGGGCACCCTCTAAGGGTGGTCCGCAGCAGCAACAACAACGTAATCCTCAAAGGAATAAGAATACTCAGCTTCAGCAGGGTAATAGTTTTCGGTCTCAACGTGATCGTGTTGATCAGCCTACTCAGAAGTCTCAGTCTGCAGTTAGTGGAGGTAGTTTTCCACGGTCTAGTGTACCTCCAGGTGATAGAGGATTCAGAAGGAGTATAGAATGTTTTACTTGTGGTCAACAGGGTCACATTGCTCGTCAGTGTCCTTAGAAGGGCACTTCGGGGTTTAGTACGAGACCAGCGGCTTTGGAGTCGACAGTAGGAGATGTAGGCAGGTCACATAGGGTGTTTACTGCTGTGGATAACCACCAAGTCGAGCACCAGGGTGCAGTTGGAGAGGCTTCTGGTGGAGGACTGGCATCGTTCTTTGGAAACCATGCATGTCCTTCTACATCAGGAGTTGACCCTCAGAGGTCGAGACGTTGACTGGGTACTGATCCAGTAGGACCCTTGTGGCGAGCCTTCTTTTTCTTGGGAGGACGTATTCTAGATGTGTGTGTATCTATTTTTTGATAGTATGTTTCACTTTGATAGACCCCGATACCTTGTTTTGATGTATTTGATCGCTGATTGTAGAGTGATGGTGGATTTATTGTTTGGTTGATTTGTGCACTGGATATTAAATATGTTGTTGGATGATACATTTCATAGTGATTATGTTATATGGCTATTTTGTGGTGTTCTTTAATGATATTTATATATATGGTGATGTTGTGAGTTTTATGTTGTTATGTTGTTTCGTGTGTGTTGGTTTATAAACTAAAACCTATTCCGTGGTGTTTTCCAGGATGAAGATAAGGAAAAACACCTCGAAAGAAGGTTCGGGACCCGATAGTCAAACGGCTATGGAAAATCAGACTTAGGTATGATTATTCCAAATGCTCTGTGCTTTCAGATTTTGAGACTTTCGCCAAAGCTCTGAGGAGACTTCATCAGGAAAGAATGGAATGGATGCCTTCCAGTAAGGAAGTCATAAGGCTGCCAGCCTAGCTGACTAGGAAACCATCTTGTTATCTTTTGTGTGTTTTCTTTGTTTACCGGCTTCCTAGAGTAAGCCATGTTCTAGGGGGGGAGGATGTAATACCCCCATGTGGCTGATACTTTTGTTACTATTATTCTCTTGTGTTAGCGTGATACTGGTTTGTGAAGGTGATTAGTTCATCATCTTGGTGTGTGGATGCATAGTTAGATTGATTGAGGATTATGTTACTTCAATTTATGACATTAAGATTACATTGGTGTGTGATGTTTAATTTGATTCAGTAATATGGTTTGATGCAGTGATTTCGTAATTTAGTGAATGATGTGATCTATTAGTTAGAAATATTATTTCATCATTGATATTATAATTGTTCAGTATAGTTTTGGTGAGAGGACAGTGTAGCACCACTCGTTTACGAGTGCACTACTACGCTGCAATTCCTTCTCACAATGTAATGCTTTAATTATATATATATATATGGACATGTACACAACCTTGTTTGTATGTAGGGATTGCAGGTACAAAGTCTCGATTCCACCTGTTTCGGTAGGACAGGGCGAGTATTAAATATACTCAACGGGATTGATGTTGAGAGGAGTGGTTAGGAAAGTGTTCCCGTCCCAAGTTCGTCTTTTGTGAGTCCATTGTTGTCTTTGTTTCTATTTGTCCTTGTTTGTAAATGTGTTTGTGTTGATTAACATTTTAGTTTGAGATTTAATTAATTTTTAATTAAGTATGATTTAATTAATGTTGGGTATGTTTGATCAATTATATGCTTAATTGATGGAGTTTTAAGTTAATTGTAGTTTAGTTAATTGAGTTATATTCTCTATTAAAGGAATAGTTTAAATAAAATAAATTTTTACTTTGTTGATATTTTAAAATGTCTTATTGCTTTTGCATTTTTGAGTTAATTAAATAGTTTATTAAGCTATAATGTTAATAAAAGAAAAATATAAATAAATAAAATAAAATATAACTAAATGAATAAAATTGATTTTTAAAATTATTAAATTTTTCTTTTATTGGATTTGTACGGGAAGTAGTGGGGAAATTAATGAGTTTTGTTGGGGGAAATTATTCCCAGAAAGAAAGGAGGCATGGGTAACAGAAGTTCTTCACGGGAAAAATTTTGGCAGAGAAGAAATTTTGGGTTTTCTGTTGAATACTTGGGTGAGAATTTGAAAAAGGTTGCAGGAGAGCTTTTGGAGTTGCATTTTGGCTGGAGGAGAAGCTTTGGGAAGAGGGTAATAACTGGAGGCTCTTGTGGCAAGGATTGGCACATCATTTGCTTCTATAGCCTACAGGAAATAGGTTCCCTTTGTTTTTATTTGGTTTTGAATTCTTTCCTGCTTTAGAAAGATTGTTTGTTTGTAAAAGGCTTGTCTGTGCCTTTGTAGAATTTAGAAGTTTTCTTTTCTGTGGAGAATATTGTTTCCGGCTACTGTTGTTAAAATTGTGTTGCCTCTATAGAAAAATTACACAACAAATTAGAGAATCTAGTTAAATGAAATTCTTGAATTAGAAGCTCTGAGGAAATAGTAGAAAAAGAAAACCTCTGAGTGAATTTTTAAATAAAACTCCTTTGTTTTAAACAGAGGAATTTAGAAAACCTTTGTGCAAGGAAAATTGTGAAAAAACTCATGCAATTAGAAAGGCTATTATACAATTTTTATATTATTTGTAGTTAGATATGGTATTTCCTCTTTCAATTGATTCTTTTTAATTCTTTTAAAGAAAATTTCCTGAAGAAATTCTCTGTAGTCATGTCGTGCTATTTTGTGAAATTAATTTGTGCACAGTGAATATTTTAAATCCCTGAGCAAACTGTTTATTTTTTGTCCGTACGGAAATATTCTAAAAAAAACAAAAAAATAAAATAAAATAAAAATATGAAAATTTATTAAAAAAAATTATTGTGGAAGTGGAGGGGATGGTACCACCGTACCCCCCACCCCTGCGCAGCCCTTGAGGACTGCACACATTAGTCAAAGGACTGTTGCACCAGCAGTCCTTTGGACCGCTATACATAGTCCCTTGGGGGCTGCATCCTCCCCTATGGGGAGGTACGCAGCTCCCAAGTGGGCTTGGCTTGTTTTTATTTTTATTTTTTATTTTAAATAAAATACAATTTTTATTATATATTTTCTTTTGGGTCTTTAATTCGAAATTTAGAATTATTTAAGTTAATTATATATATATATATATGTAGATGTATATATATTTATAAAATGATATATATGCAAATATATTAGAATCATTTATAGAATATTAGGTTCATGATAGTAAATTCAAATGGTTTTATATTTTCTCATTAGATGAAATTAGGAGTTAATGATTTATTGATTTTATTTGAATGTTTTCAATTAGTGAAACAAATTGAGGAAATTAATGATTTGATCTTTGTAAAGAAAATTCTCGTTGTGCGTTATTGTTGTATGATTTGTGGATTTATGTTATTAATTGATTCCTTGACTTTTAGTAAACAATTGATTTATTTTATGGAGCTCATTATTGAGCCTCTTGAGTTGAGTTAACAACATGAGTGTTCCTTTATTTGGTTAACTTTATTATAGGAGATAGGGTTGTCGTTAAACTTCTAGAGGTTAGGGAATTTGACATATTAAGTCAGAAGGCTTCTATTTTGGATATTTGATTCCACTTTCTTTATGGTTGTAATCTTATGTATACATTGATTTGTGTCGTTTTGTTAAGTAATTGAGTCATGAGATTATAGCGAGATGGTTTTTGCCTCGCGAATTTCTATCATGTGTATTGTGAACTTGAGAGTTCAATCCCTTTTTGTCTTGTGGTATGTTAAGGGTTCTAGGGAGAGTGGCTCTATGTGGGTGCTGACGCACAAAGGGGCTGTCAGGATAACCCACATTAGAGTTAGTGTAAACAGTGAAAAGCTAACTAATTAATTAGGGGATGGGTAGTAAGCACTAAAAGATAATTATAGATTCCTCGCTCACCTGTTAGGGCTTCCAAGGACTAAAGGTGGTCGAGAAGGCCGTGGTTGGCATAATCGTGATCTCGTCTCTATGAGAAATGCACGATTCCGCATGAGTCAGCCTATGGGGCGGCGCCTTGAGATAGGCAGTCAGGATAACCATAGATGGAGGCGGCACCTTGTGATAGGATGTCAGGATAATCCATGAAGGCCATGCGATGACACTCTCCTCTAGAAATCTCCTTAGTTGATTTAATTGGAGTCCTCTGGAAGTGGTTTATTTTATAACTTGGTGTATTTTGTTGTCATGTTTTGTTGGTGGACTTTTGTTATTATGTTCCTATGTGAGTGAATTCTCTTTCCATGTTTAGAGTTGAGTATTTTGTGTTACATTAGACATCCTTGGTCGGGAATCCTTTCTTAACTACTCCTAGCACGGGGGTGGTCGGGTGGAACGTGCTTCGCACCCCGTTGGGTTTCCCATACGGCAGTCGTACCTTCAGTGCAGAGATTGTGGTGACAGTTGTTCCAAATTTATGTTCATTCAGATGTATACATTTGTACTTTATTCATATCATGTAAATTATAATGTAACTCGCCCATGTGTTGGGATAATGTATTTTGTAACTTGGATAATTGTTTATTGATATTTAGTTGTATCATGATGTATTGTATTATCACATTTTGTAAGTCAAACATTATTCACAGATGTAATTATATCCCAAGTTTTTTATTGGCTATGTAATCTTGTAGAGCATCTATGTGGTTCATACTTATTTATGCTTATCGTTTATCACTATTTATATGAGAACTCATATTAGTGGAAATGAATGTTAGGTTAGTCAAATTTGTTAATGAGTAGTTAACGTAATGTTTCTTCGGGTTTCCCAAAGGGACTTAGGAGTTTAGTATGAATTTGTAATTATGTTAGTTGCAATTGATAACATAGTACTTTTACTTTATGTTTAAAAACAAAATTGTTGTGTACTTAGTTGTCCTTTGGGGTTTGCGCGACGGGGTGTTATAATGATTCCCTCTATGGTACTCCCCCAACTTCCTTAGGTTCTTACATTCCAAGTTCTTCCAAGTTTGTAGTAGTTGACAATACTCTAGCCAAGTGTGAGGAAATTTTCTAGATCCTTAAAACCAATATGGTGTTGGTACAAAATCACATGAAATATTAGGTAGAATAACATTAGATAGAGTGTACCTTTATCATTGTTGTTTGGGTCTTTTTATGTCTCTAGCCTATGTAAGAAAATACCATTGTAGGATAAGTGAGGCCATAAGTTGAGTCCTAATTTTTATGGCCCTTCCCAAGTAATCCAATGCATTGGTGAGGTGGCCTCCAAGTTGGTACTCCCACCTTCCAAGGTCCACCCATTTTTTATTGTCTCTTACCTCAAGAAAGTGTGTGAGATTGCTACTCAAATCCCAACAAAGCTACCAATGTTAGATGATGAGGGATCTATTTTTTAGAACATGAGGTTGTATCCAATAAATACACCAAACACATTTACACTCATTCTATTGATGATAATTTATTCCAATGGAAGGGTCTACAACCTAAATATGCCACATGGGAACCATGCAACATTATCTCCAAGTTTCCTCTTTTAAATATTTAAAGAAAAACTTTTTGATGGTAGAAAATGTTACAATACCCATTCTTCTATATACTAGCTAGTATTAGCTGGGTGCATTTGATTTGTAAGCCACCCAATACTTTATTTGCTTAGAATAAAGTATTCATTCCACATGCATGGGATGGTAGTAGTTTTCTTAAGAAATACTATATATCTAAGTGGGAATCCATATCCACATAATAATAATATTACACATTATTGGGAATTATTAAATGTCTAACAACCTTACATTACATTTAATAATCCATAAAAGGCTTCTAGTTGATGTATTATGTTCCCCACACTCATACTAAATCTAGTAGCACACTAAATATTGACACGCAAGGAACTACAAGATTGTAATGAAGAAAAGGTAGTATAATCAACTTCCTACACTAATCTTGAGAGGAGTATTTTATAAAAACTTGACCTAAATTATTATTCAAAGTATACAAAAATGCATGTACAAGCATAAATAATGAAACACATAACACTAGAATCATGTGGGGAAAATAATTTCAAGAGAAAATCCCACACTCCAATGTAGCTCAATGTATTATTCAAATCCACAAAGAGATTACAACACACTTAAATGAAAATCTTTTACAAGAGTGTCACTTACATACAATAT
Organism: Sequoia sempervirens; assembly: GCA_007258455.2. Lineage (NCBI taxonomy): Eukaryota > Viridiplantae > Streptophyta > Pinopsida > Cupressales > Cupressaceae > Sequoia > Sequoia sempervirens. Next base: position 17,412 of record VDFB02089552.1, read on the forward strand.
TGGAGTAATTTCAACAAAAAATTGGTATCTATATATTCACCATGCAATCTACAACTCCTAGGCACCAATTTATAGAAGATTCAATACAAGAAACCATCAAATGGTAACCCAAAACTCTGGGAAAATACCACCACACATGTGACACATAAATTAGGTCACAAAATTCAATGGTCCACACCATGGAGAATCAAATCCACCAAAAATAATATATACATCTATCATATGTAGTCATGAATCATAACTCATTCACCAATTATGGCACTCCATTTTTGGCTCCACAATCTCCTTAAGTCATGCTTATGGTGTGCATAGTAATACTAAACACTATTCTACTATAACTCCCTCTTACAAACTCTTATGCATCATAAATAATTTATCATAACATTTGTCATAAGAAACCACAAAAGTGGGGCATCCCATATATACTAAAGATGAAATTTAAATAACCTCTTACAACATCAACAAAGTATTGACACATGGAAAATAATGCCACATCAAAATCACATGCCCCCTTTTCAAGGTGAGGAAATATTACATAAAATAAAATGTACAAAAATAATAATTAATCAAAATCAAATGCTAGGAATTTGCTAAGATTGAGACTGTAACGCCCCGCTAAGGGACCTGATGGAATAACATAAAAGACCTTCAACAACATGCCAATAATTTTTTTTTTAAAAGAAACTAAAGAAACACTAACTAATGCAACTCAACAAATTAATATGGATGACATCATTACATTAACATCATATCATGATCACATTATGACCTAAAAGCAACATTAATCATAGCCCATTTACACACTTATCCACCATAGTCCCTTAACGTTGCTACTACGATACACCTACATCAACTAAGCCGATAGAAATATATTTGATACACTAAAACACATACAGACAATACTTTGAATGTAAATTAAATCTCATCCATCAAATCATATATGATAACATAACTTAATTATAAATAAACCTCATCTAACACTATGCCAATATGATCATAATCTTAATCAATGTCATAAAAATAGGTATATAAAAATATATCACATCTACTACTAAATTAAGTTTATATGCATCTTAAATACAACATTTCTATGTTAATATTTTCATTACATAATAAACAACAATAAATATATATCTTCAAGGTTACCTCGACTTATTTACATTTTCATTACAAGAATACTACAATATACAAGATATATTCATCTAAGATGAATATATATAAAATACATATTGAACACAATTTTCATAGAAATATCACCTGCACATAAATTTAACTGTGCAATGAAATGGAAGGAAAGACTCTCCATGTTGCGCATGAATTGCACCGCTTAAACCCCAATGGATGGTTTGGAAATACCACCCTACCACGTGGAACCCTGAGGCCCACTCCCTCCGTGCTAGGAGACAACACTAGGCCCCACACACATGCAAAAAACATATACAACAAGTGGCTGACACAAAACATCCAAAGGAGGCTACTTAAAACAAAAATCAACTAAAAATCACAAGGACTTCTACAAAAACTTTCAGATACTTCTAGAGACCCAATCACATAACACAAATGGATAGGAAACTCAAAAGATGATCATTATACTACAACACATACAATGAAGTACATAACATCATTTGTACAATCTTATAACATAATAGCCAATCTTCAAATTTAGCAGTTTATAATCAGGACCAACAATACATAACTTTGGTATAAGTGATCCTTACACGGTACAAAAACTTCAACATAAGTTTTCACAATGAGAAGGGATTATTAACATAAATACAATAAAAAATTTAAACACAAATGATACAACACAATACAGATAAAATTATAGAGCTATTTTCTCCTATACAACTTCAAAACTGAACTAATTTTTCCTCTTGACAACAGTAAATCTGACATCCATAAAACAACCATAAAACACTCAAATCAACTCGAAATCTAAATCTATCAAAGACCCATTTCAGATTTGGCCCTCAAATACTCAGCCACACGAGCAAAATTAAGCAAACATGACTCAAAAATTTACAAAATACAAAACAACAAGCGACTCCCAAAAAAACCTCATTTTGGTATACCCGATTACAACCAAATGATAAAATAAGAAACCCAACAACCAAATCTTTTCCAAAATATAAAATATTAAAATTTTAATTAATTTAACCACTTTGAAATTCTTATAAATCTAAAATCCTAGTCTTCCATTGACTGGTTACAATTACAGGGAGAAACAAAAAAATTTGTAGTCATGGAGGAGCAGCTTGACAGCAGTCACGTGTTTCAACCATATCTTAAAAACTACGATCTAGGTTTTTGAGATTTTTGAACATAATTGAAAGGACAACAAAATGAAAAAACCCTTTAAAATTCGCACCAACTCAGTTCGTAAAAACAGAATTATGGGCGACACAATCAGACCATTTTATTGGTAGAAAACTGAGACAATAAACATGCATTGATTTTTATTCTGGAATAAATAAATGTTTCAGTTACAAATAGAATAAAAGCAATATATCATTTACTTTCAACAATCAAAAAGAGAAATCAATCAAATTGTTCTTACATTCAAAAAGAAAATTTAGACAAAAGATTTCAAAATCCAACCTGGATCTAATGCTTGACATGGATGAGATTTCAATGCCGAACTCCGAAAACTTTGAACTCCTTACTCTCCAATCTAGAATTTTTCAAAAACCATAATTCCCCCAACAAAATCTATTTCCCTCAAATCTAAATTAAATTCCCAATTTCCATTCAAAATCTCTCCAAATTTCTAAAAAAAAATCCCTAAAAAAATTCCTCAAGAACTATGTAAAATCTCTCATTTTCCAAAAATAATTTCATGCCCAAAAAGGAGTGTAACTCCCTTTTCCTATTTTTATCATAAACAAAACTAATTAAATTCCAAAAAAGAAAGAAAAAACCAAAATGAAAGCAACTTTCTTTCGTTTTCCCAAAAAGACTATTTTTTTCAAAATAAAATAAAGAAACAAAATTCTCTCATAAAATAAATTACTAAAATATTAAATTAAAGTACCTATCCTCATCCCATTAATAAAATAATTAAAATAAATTAAATAATTAAATTAACTCACATAATTAACTTATTTGTTTAGGGCTTCACATTAAATAAATTCAAACTATTACAAGAGATAAAGAAAACTTCCATAAAAATAATCACTCTATCAAAATAGTAAATCAAAACATAAATATAACATATACTTACACATTAATATTTAAATATTTACTAATAAACATTAATATTTATTAAATAACATTAGAATATGTTAATATTTATAACTTTATTTTTATAAAATGTAATATACATATAATCATAATAATATTAATAACAGTTACATAATAACTAACATGAACAACTCAATATCTAACTTCACTCAAATAATCCACATCTAAGGTTAGGTATAAACCACAAAATAATTTCTCACATAAAAGAGACATTCATATCAAAACATAAATAATGAGAATGGTCACAACAGTTACTAACCTGACTTACCAAAAGACTTAGTACTATCAGAACTGAATCCACACTCAAAGCTAGACATTGGAGTCACACAATCACATAACTCAACAGAAAAATTCACACATGTGCAACACTCCAATCATAGGGTAAAGGAGATTGGGCATTGTCCTATGACAACCCAAAAAGGTGATCACACATTGAATCGATTGTTCTTAATTGGGGACAATGGCTAGGGTTAGGGTATAACTTGGGCCTAGATGTTATCTCCTCAACCACCATTGGGATTAAAAGCATGCTCAGACCTGCTAATTCAGGTGGAGATGTAGCCTAATACCTATTCACTCAAACATACAAATTAGAGCACATGTGCATAATAGCCGAAGCACTAGGAAAGAAACTCTAGCAATCGTATCTCATGTTCGTATGTCTTTCATACGCCCAATGGTACAATGTCGCCCTTTCCACTTATCCTAACAAACATACTACTGCATCACTTAACTATCCAAGTAATTCTCTGCATAATAATAATAATAATATGACAATATACATCATACTCACCAAAGCACTAACAGAAGCTCATGTCCCATATTGCAACCACAAAGTTTGAACACAAGTCAGTACATCTTTATGACAATAAACATAATCAAAATCAAAATCATAATAACATGTCAACACAATAATAATATTTTAGAATCAAGTGAAAACCCTAAAGGTAATCAAAACACTCTCATCACATCAATATGTCCATAAATTCATAATATACAACATCAATTGCTTAACATTATTAGCACATACCTTTAAATGTCCCTATTATTTTACCTTCGTCTCCAAGTTTCAAAGCCAAACTTCCTGCACATCCATAGTGAGAATGGAGGGGCACTACAGAGACACCCTAATTCCCAGCAAAGATGATCCCACACATTTCTTAGAAATACACCATTAAATATTGTTAGTCTTAGGATACAAGATTTATAACACGATTAATAGGGAAAACAACACAATAAAATACTATCACAATAGAGATTTCATTTGATAACATGTAACTAGATTAATAACATCAAATAAATAATTAAGATGTAAACATAACAAATACAAAATATAACACCATAATTATGTGGAGAAATCCTTGTGTAAAAAAATCTAGCACTAAAGAGACCCAAGTTTTCATTGATCTCAAAAGAGTATACATTGACATAATTACTCATCTCTCTAATAGTAAGCCAACAACATTCCATGCCTCCAATATATAAATGCACTATCCCATGCCTCCAATATATAAAGATATCATAAACAAGAAACTACCAAGTGGTATCCAAAATCATGAGCCATGACAAAAATCTAGCATCCCTATGGTCACAATCAAGCATCTCATAATAGTATTAAATTTTCTTACACATTTTATGCATGTTAGACTCATAGATGCCATACATTTTGTCACAATGATCAAATTGACCAAACTCATAATCTACGTGTTTCATGAGGGTGTTTAATGTTTGTAACATAACCATTAAATTAAGAAGATGTTTTACAACTCCTAATCTTGACATTTTCAACATAACCTCCTTGTTTGAAGTCTCCTTGCACAATATCCTACTTACAAATAGATGACTCATTTAATTTATTCCAATATATTTAAAAATTTCATTATTAATATTTTATATAATTGAATATAATTAATCTAAGACTTCAAATTATAGGTAAACAACACCCCTTTTCCTAATAACCCCTAATCCTAATAACCCCTAGCACAAGTATAACCAAAATATTCAAACAAGAAAAAATATGAAACAACCAAAACATTGTATGCCATTGTAGGTAAGCAAAAACATAATATTTGATAAGTAATCTAATATAATGTTGATGAAACTCATGCAATTCCAAGTATTTCGTAGGTTAACTTTAGTGCATTTTGTATGGGTCCTTTTCTATTCTCTAGAATGATCTTTTGGCCATGATTACTCTTTCTCAACCATTGGGCAACTTACACATGGTTTCTTGGCTAGCAAGTATACTTAATGATACATCATATTTTAATTTGGTGTATGATCACTTTTACAAATTGTAGGTATGTGTTGAGACGTGTCCTTTAAATATGCATATAACTAGCTATCAATTTGAGGCAAAATTAAAAAAAAATGCACATAAAAAGAGGTACTAATAACTTGTGATAATGCTTTTTTTTTTAATAGAAGAGACAAACACTTTTTGGAGTATTATGTTTTTATCTTCTAATATTAATTTCTTCCTCTATGTGGTAGGAATACACATAGGAATATTGTTGCATGTGCCTAAGTTTTAACAATAATTAAAAAAAAAATCATTAGAATTTATTATTTTCTTCTTTTAAGTAATAATGAAAATGTAAATTAGTTTATTTTAATTGGTTGAAATATTTGTGGTCTTGATTTTTAAAGTATGATAAAGTTAAAAAATTTAGTATTTATTATATAGAATATTTATTTATGAGATTATTCTTTAATGTATGGTGTATTGTGTGGTATTTTTATTCTTTAAAAATCTAATTAAACGCGTCATCTTTATAAACACATGATAGCTAGATTTTATGTCATTTATCATCTACTCCATCAAGATGGTCCACTTCTCACATCACAATTAACCATTCAATCCATCCCCTACTAACCATTAAATTAAATTTAGTATTTTATTATATAGAATATTTATTTATGAGATTATTCTTTAATGCATGGTGTATTGTGTGGCATTTTTATTCTTCAAAAATCTAACTAAACTTATCATCTTTATAAACACTTGACTTCTAAACATTGTGTCATTTATCATATACTTCATCAAGATCGTCTACTTCTCACATCACAACAAACCATTAAATTATGAGCTCCTAAAATTATTTGTACAAAAATATGACACACACACATTCTTAAAAATAAAATTAAAATAAAATTTATGATAATAAATCACACTTATTTCTCACTTATCAATAATAATAAAAATCTCAAATATTTAATAACAATATATTAAATTTAGATTATAATCCATTATTAAAAATACTAAAAATAAAATCAAATTTGTAAAAAATATTTTTTATATATAAATATTCTACAAATCAAGTAGCCAATTCTAATTCAAACAACACAAGATAAATAAAATAAGTTATATACCTACACCATAATCTCTACACATACTATAAACAACTTACAATGCATATTATTATTATCACCTTTATAAAAATATTCTATATATTAAAGAAAGCATTGCTTTCAATCCCTTTTCTAAATTGAACCGTTTTATGCTCTAGTAGATTTCCAACGGGAAGAGGTTTGGAAGGAGGCATGGGCTGATAGGATTTGTTGTTTCTGCTCTTCGGGTTTGGTGGAAACAGAATGGCACTATGTCATGCAGTGCAAAGCTTACGAGGACATTAGGTTGAGTTACTTGGATCTGTTTAAAGTCAAATCGTTAGAGGCTTTGTTTGAAGAGGAGAAGATCGCTGAAACGGCGGATTACCTGATCAAAATACACAGTAGAAGAAACAAAATTAGCAAAGAGTTAAAGGGAAACATAAGTACTCGGTGAGGTCGGCGGCTGCTCGGTTTGTGTCAATTTGTGTTTTCAGTTCTGTTTTGGGGGTCCCATAGGCCGGCTGGTCTCGTGGACGTAATTAAAAGCATTCATTCATTCATTCTAGTAGATTTCCAACGGGAAGAGGTTTGGATTCATTGAAGTGAGTCAAAATCAAAGGAAAATGACAAAACCTAAAAAACACCCACCAAATGATAATCGTTATTGAGGAAAAAGTCTTTATTGTACTAAAAGGAGAGAGACATTTTCCGTTAAAGCACTTTTATTTTGTAGGGGAATCATGAAAGGGCTAGGCAAAAAGTTTAGTCTAGGTTTGCATGGAAATTCCATCTACTAGCAGGGCTATTGATGCATCTAATAATGATCCTCAAAGTTTATGATTTTGATAGTTTCTTTAATAAAATTATTGTCTTTTATTGATTAATATTATATTATAATAAAAAAGTAGTTATGAAAGTCATGAAAATAAAAGTATTAATATAGGATAAAATATTAGCATACATAATATTTTAAGAATGGTAAATATTGATATGTATAACAGGTTGTTATATGTTTTTGATTTTATAGAGTTTTGTATTCTTAACGCAAAAGGTTACATGTTCAGATAACCAAGTTTAACATAAAAACAAAACAGATCAGAGACAACAAAATAACAACAAAAAAACAAAAATCAACAGAGGAAGCGACCAAAAAACAACCCCCAAGACCCCCCTACTTGGAGTTGTTATATGTTATTGTGTATGAAAACAGTTATGTAAAATTTATTGGATCTTTGGTAATGTATATTTACAATGTGTTAATTAATTTAGAAATTGAAATTGCATATAAAAGTTGAATAGTATAAGTTCAAGTGATAATAGGAGTTTTTTCTAGTATAGATTGGTTCTTATGTCTATGAGAGGCATGTTGTGTTTTTAGAATACATTTAATTGTTTTGTTGAATGTTTGGATTAGATAAACTATATTAACCAATTTTAGATGTGGTGTACCACAATAAACGAAGTCAATTTCAAGTCCTAAATTCAAATTTGATTAAAGATATACACATGGTTGTGGTTGTAGTACCCTCTTTATTGCTACTAAAGAAACACCTAAAACCTTGAACATTTTTAAAACAACATAATAACTAGTAATATATGATAATCATTTCATTTACTTTTTCAATTCCTTGAGTATATTTCTTCTAGTTTTATCCTTACACATTTTATAATTTATTTATGTCCTTTATTGCAAGGTTTGAGACTAGCTTAATTAGGCCTACACTACAAAAGGTAAAATCCTAAATTAGACTTAGAGTTCAAAGATGTGCAATGGTGATTAAAGGCATTTATTGTTTCCTCTAAACCTTTGGTATTGCTTCAATTTTCCAAGGTTTGGTTTTAAACTTGATCTTATGTGGGAGGCTCATTTGATAAATAATAGAGTCAAAGATCACCCTGATTTGGTCTCTAGTTTTATGGATAGTTGACTCCAATGAAAGATTAACCCATGTTATTGAATTATGATATGTCACATTATTTGTCATTTGTACATGTTGATAACGACTTCTTCCCTTCAAGATAACCAATTAACTTCGACTATTGCTTAAATGATGATTAAATAATCTCAATTTATTGCCTTTAAAAAATTACCACTTTAAAATTTGTTTATTTACTTTGTAAAGGTTCATAAAAAGAATAACCTTGTGATATACCTAAGTTAACCTTGATGTCGTTAAATAAACACAAGTTAGATATTTGGGTTTATCATAATAATGATTACACTAATCGGAAGCAAAAACTCACCTAAGCTCTAAATTTTCTATGATATATACTCCATATGTGATGTCTCTTCTTAATCTAGTTTGAATCTTAAACAATTTATTAATTCAAATGTAATTACTACCTTAGCTTTATGACACTTTAACCTTGGGAGAATGCCAAGTTATAATTTAATCTAAGACAAATAATGGAGGTGAATCAACTATTGGCATTCAAGGGGCTTGGTATAGTAGATTGTAATTGTGAGAAGTATGTAGACCTAATAGTAGTCTTAATTGGATTGCAATATGATATTAGCTCCACCACCATGTTAGAGGTAGAAGGTCTTTTGATAGCACTATCTTGTGATAGTGTTGTGGGCATGACTAGTTTCCTCAAATGCTACTTATTATTTAGTTTGAAATTTGACAATTAAAGAAAGATCATAAGGCCCATTGTGTCTTTCAAGTGGGACTATTTTATTTGATTGGGTTTTATTGAGTTTTAACATAGATCAATAACAAAAAAAATCTTTTGATAAACATCAATTTTGATACACTCTACTTAAATATCATATTTTTTAGAAGTTAAATAATCAATAGTAATTTTACATCTTATCCCTATCAAAAAGTGGCAAATAGTTGTCTTAATTTTATTGGCTAAAATTGATCTTTGGCCATTAAATTGAGTGATGTTTGAGAATAGTTGTTATGATATATTTGAGCTTGATAAGAACTTAAACAATTTGGAATCCTTAGTTGGCTTTGCTAGGTAATATCTAAATCAAAATTTTATGAGATGAAAAAAACTTTGCAACATGGCCTTTGGATGTGACCATTCTTTAGAATCTAATTCAATGTAAATCTAACACTAAAAGTTACAAGATTAAGGCAAAGGTTTAACCAAGGTTCATTGCAAAACCAAAAAATCAACCATACTTAATCACTAACCAAAGGCTTATTACTGAAAAGCAACAAGTTTTTAGTTCACTTGATACCTTTGATAACTCAATAACAATGAGAAGGTGACACTTTTCACCAATATCATATGCTTAATTTGGACAACTAGTATGATCTTACACTTTGAGTTTTGAAAGCTAGAAATGGCTCATTTTGGACACAACACAAAATTTAAAAAGGGGCTATGTGAGGCTATTCTTAAACATAATCCAATTTAATAGTTAAAGGCTAATTTATGATATCAAGTTTCCACAATCCATCTTGCTATTTGAATATTATTTATGGATTTGATTGTGTCATTTTTTCATTAATGTTTTGAATCACACTCTAACTCTCTTTCATCCTGATGACGAATCATAGAGTGTGATTCAAAACTTTGATGAAAAAAATGACGACACAATCAAATCCACAAATAATACTCAAATAGAAAAAGGTCAATTTTAACCAATAAAAATAAGATAAATATTTAGCACATTTTAATATGGATGAAGTATAAAATTGCTATTGACCATTTGACCATTAAACTAGATAAAAATAGACTATGTAAGATTTTGACATATTCCTAATCTTGTGTATACACTTTATTGATCTTTTGACCTTTAGCTACATAAAAATAGACTATGGAAAACTTTGACATGTTCCTAATCTCATGACTATATGAAAGAAGACTAAATTTGACATTCATTTGCACGTCTCTGAAAAAATAAGAAATTATCTAAGGCAGCGAACTTTTCCAGTTTGGTCAAGGATGCGAACTTGTTGAGGGGAAAACCAGGGGTCTTTGTTTTGTAATCATATTGACTTGGCCAATGCCTCTGATCATAATTCAAACCTCGAGACTTGTTCGGTTTTCCAGAAGCTTTTTAGAGAACTCAGACTTTTTGTCAGCCCATGGTTTATCACAAGCTTCAAGTTAAAGAAACTTTTGGAGGCTTCCTGCCCAAAATTGCATGATCTTGCCTCTACACAACACAAAGGTGAAATTGACAGTCAGTCACCCATCTCAAGAGAGCAAAATTTCTTCCAAGGAACGTCAAGACAACTGGAAGCTTTTTGACACACATAAACCAAAATATCATAACATCAAGAATTAATCATAGACACTGACTTAGCATGAACTGTCCAAACACAGTCTTGATTTTGAGAAAGACAGCCTTTACCCATTAATACTTTTAAGATGTATTTCTTTCTAGAAGAACATGAATTCCAAAACAAATAGCTGCTAGCTATCCTTATAGTCTTTTAAATCTAAAAGTGCAGTTCTTTTATAGAGATTTTCCCAAATTCATATATTACAATTATATTTTTTTTATAATATGTTTTTAGATACAATTTTATTAGAATATTAGAATGTTTGAATCACATTTAAAGATTGGAGAGACTCTCTCGTAAATTTTATTATGATTTCTTTTATTTCAATTGATTTAACTCTTAATGATGATTAAATCTGACTACCTAATATAATTAATTCCATTTTCTATATCTGAGCTGCATAAATGACTTTAACCATAGTTTAATATGAATCCTAGTGATAACAAACTATACATTATCAATCTTATCTAATAATAACTAGTCTCTTCTTATTTAGAAAAAATGCATCAACTCTTATCTCTTGCTAAGATAATTCATCAACCTTTACTAATAATTAGTCTTTTCTTATTTAGAAAAAAATGCATAAACTCTAATATCTTGTTAAGATAATTCATCAACCTTTACTAATAACTAGTCTTTTCTTATTTAGAAAAAAGTGAATAAACTCTAATCTCTTGTTAAGATAATTCATCAACCTTTACCAATGTCAAATAAAGAAAGTATATTTTCTTTCTTCTAGGCTACTCCTATAGTGGGTGCAACATTCCATGAGAAGTAGTAACGATGATCAAATATATATTTTTTCTTTCACAATAATTTATGTCATGACCAACCATTGAATTTTCTTTCTTATCATACCGCCTCTTATAACTATCTAATCCATACTTCACTTCTAGTTATCCTTATCAAGAAGGTCGAGGTGAAACATAGATTATGCACACAACTACACACACATTGGGAGAACAACTAGAAACACAAATCATAGTTTTATATATGTAAGTAGGGAATACTATCCAACTACTAATCATCTAGGAAAACATTCCAAGTGTATCTAAGGAATAGTGAGATAATTTCTTACATCCTCACTTGAAATTTTTTCACATGATTATTATACATGGAGCAAGTCTCATACATCTTAGGAACATCTTGTGTACCCATTAGTCAAGAACTACCATAATCCAAAGAACATCCAAAGAGTTTGAAACTCTAAGGTGATCTCCCCTTTTATATAACATCCCAAGAGTTCCAAACTCTAAGGCCACAAAATTTCTTTGAAATATATGTGTTGCCTTGTGTATAAGTTTTTTTCACTCATTTCAACATATCTACCACCCCATGGAAATGCATTCCCCCTTCAACTTTGTTTGGAATTGCACTCATCCTTTTTATGTGCCTAGAAATGAAAGAAATATCACAACATGTTTCATAAATACCATGATTACAATATCAAATTTAATTTGGTAAAGAACTTAAACATCACATGTTACACAAAGATAGGTATTATTGAAATCATAAGGAAATACTTAAAATCAATTATACATAATTTTGTGATCAAGTTCTGACCTATCACTTTGTCATAATTTCTAAAATTTAATAAACAATAAAATTATCTTTTAGTTTTAATAGTTGCATACAATTTGGTTTGTAAGAAGAGGAATATTACCTTTCTCTCCTTGAAATTGCCTTTGATTTCAAAATTTTAGCAGTTAGTTTTGCCCAATTTTTTTTACTAAATCTGTAATTCTATTTGATATTTAGACAAGGTTTCATGGGAAAATTAGGAAGCAACTGGAAATATATCTTTTAAAAGGAAAAAAATAGGAAAGGATAAGATGACAACCATAGTATATCTTTGAAAAAATTACATTGGATAGGGATACATAGCTTCATAGATAATTCCAACAACACCAAATATTGCACAAAAATCACAAATGATTTGTATTTCTACTCAAATTAAATTGAGATTTAACAGTATGCCATGGTAACCAACTCAAAGTACTAAAATCCCAAAGGTCTCCAACATTGCAGATTCCTTTTTTAAATAGATAATAAGATTGTTTTAGAAAACTTAAAGCAAGGGTTGCCCATGATACATAATATGTTTGTTCCACTTGATAAATGAAGTGGAGAAGCTAAACCCATGTTGAAAAGAGGCATCTCTCCATCTTAGAAGATGAAAGGTATAATTCCAAGCCTTCTAAATTGATTGAAAGGAAGGTGAGGCATTAACCAAGAAAAATAATGCATGAATTATTTTATTTGAACACCCAATCACTTGCCATTTACCTTTAACTGAGGCAAGGTTATTTTTGTTCTATATAAGAATCTTTCAAGGTTCTTCACCTTTGACACCTCTAATAATCCATTTTGCTTCCAAACAAATCCCTTGTATTTTTTGGGCAATTATCCCCAAACCTCCTTTGTATTTAGGTTGAATGCAATGAGTTCAATATGTGGTTATAAAACCAATATTATCATCCCATTTAGTCCATAGAAAATGATGAATAATTTTAATTAAGTCATCATAACGTTTATTAGAACCTGCATCCAATAGGATGAGTAATAAACATGAGCGGCAAGGAATATTTGATTAGCAACTTGGATTCTTCCAGCTAAAGAAAATAATTTATTCTCCTAGTTAAAATGTTTATTTTTTACTCTATTGAGATATCAGCTCCACATATCAGAGAGAGAAACTCCAAGGCCAAAGGGTATCCTAAGATACCTCATAATCTCCCCATGTTTAATTTGTTTCTAGTATCAGGGTATCCAATGAGGAATAGGCCAACCTGAATCATCAAGAATTCAGTTTTATCATGAGCAAGTTTAGATCTAGAAACAATGCAATACAACTCCAAAATATCCATGTCATTAATTTTTTTGTCAAAATTTTGTAAAAATGAAAAACTATCATTAACATAATGGGAGTTAATAATAACATTTTGTGGGATAGATATTCCAACAATGAGCTTAATTTTGTTGGCACTTTGAAGCATATATCCCAATACATCAGTTGTAAGAATATAAATATATGGAGCTAAGGGACATCCTTGTCAAATGGATCTCTATAAAGGGAAGGAGTCTGTCATCATATTATTAATAATAATTTCAGCATTAACATCTTGAAACAACATTCAGATATGAGCTCAAATTTTAGGACCAAACCCCAACCATTAAAGCATGTTAAGGATAAATTCCAGTGAATTCTAACATATACCTTATTTATTGTCTAGGAAAATTCATCGCCAGCAGTTCACCACCAACAATCATCATCGTGACATATTCATCACGTATATAATTCATCGCCAACAATTCATCGTCATGGTATATTCATCACGTATACAATTAAAGTATGGTTTATGGTCGTAAAAAGGAAAACATTTTTCAATATACCATGGTGATGAATTGCTAGCGGTGAATTGTATATGTGATGAATATGTCATGATCATGAACTATTGGCAGTGAATTGTTGCCGATGAATTTTTTAGAACCTATTTGATCAAAATTGACTAGTTTGTTGGGCCCATTCACAAGTTTTCTAAGACAAAATAAGATTATCAAGGATAAATTTTCCAACAATAAAACTTGTTTGCTCAATTCTAACAATTCCTTGCAAGTGATTTTTTTAGTGGCTACTATTTGCCAATTGGCTAATAGTTGAAATTTGGGAATCCAAATTGGCTAATAGTTCAAGTTGTAATGCGGCTTGAATTGCCACATTTTTATAAAATTTATTCAGTCTTATTTAAATCACCAAAGAATTTATTTTATTAAACTTTTTAAAGTTCAAAAATTTGTCACAGTATTCAATACATGATTAGATGAAATTCTCCTAAATTTTATAAGTTATAGTATAAATCTATATTAATTTTCCAATAGTATATAATAATTATTAGTTGCTTTAGGGTCATATTTCCAATCTTTAGTTGCCACCATTGATTCAAAATACAATCTAATGACCCTTGTTGTATTTCACAAGGTAAAATGTATCTACAATTTTCAATGCTCATGGAGCCTGAAATTGCTTTTGGATCATTGATCTCCATTGAGATCAACAATCTAAAAGCAATTCCAAGCCCCATGAGCATTACATATTGTGGGTACATTTTACCTTGCAAAATATAATGAGGGCTATTTGATTATATTTTAAATCAGTGGTGGCAACTAAATATTATAGAGTTTACCCCTTAATCCATAGATAATTTCCACTCTCGGACCCCTACTTTTCCATAAGAGTTTTTTTTTTTTAAATAGAAGGATTTTCCATCATAATTAATGTATTTTACTATTATTTTCTAAGATTCTCTAATATTTTCTACAAAATTTTAATGATGGAAAATATTGCCAATAAAATTAATATTTTTAAAAAAAGGAAAGATTCACCAATAGAAATTAATATTTTTTCCGTTTAATCAAATATTCGCCAATATTTTATATCTTTTCTTGAGGGGGGGTTCTTAAAGTTATCATTGTTCCTTGCACCATAGGTTTAACCCTAATAGCTAGGGATTTTGTAATGATTTTTTAGGTGTTATGAAGCGTTACAAGACGCCAACTAAAGATAGTGTCCTCAATTTTTCCTTTAGGAAGAAGTTTGATTATGCCACCATTAATGCTCAGACCTAAAGATCATTGCTTAAAGGCCTCCAGATATAAGCAATAAAAATATTTCTTAATATGGTGTCATATAGCTAAGTAGAATTCTATGGGAAGCTCATCATTGCCTAGAATTTTATAAGTGGCCATGGAGAAAAGATAATTATCCAACTCTTTCAAAGAAATATTTATGTCTAGGTATCAACTATAATCAAAATCTATTTGGTTAGGAATATAAACTCTAACAATATCCTTAAGGTCTTGTTGAATATCCTATCATTGATCATCTTTGAAAAGATCTTCATAAAATTGTTTAAATAGATTACATATCTCAACAAGATTAGAATGATGAGTATCAAATTCATCCCTTAGAGCACCAATTATTTATTTTTGTGTTTATAATTGAGATAATTAAAAACATATTTAGTGCCCTTGTTTTCTTCTTTTATCCAATGAAAACTAGATTTTATTTTAGCCCCTTGACCTTTGTAATGATAGGATCAACATTGAGAAGTTTTTTGGCATTAGCAAGTTTCCCATGGAGGGATTTTTCCTTATGTTTTCATTTCCAAGCCATTTATTTTCCAAAAGAGCGAAGGAAATTTTTAAATTAAGTAATGACAACACACCACTAATCAATCCAAGTATCTCCTTCAATAGGTTTAGGTAAATAATTCCAAATCCCCTCAAGGGAAACCAAACAAAGAGTATTTTTTTATGTGAGAGACATTAAGCTTAAAGGGGAGAGAATTGTCAATATTTGAATTTTGGGGCAAGAAAAATTTGTGAACAATGAGATAATGATCTGAAAGGGTAGAGGAATAGTTCACTTGAACATACAACCCCAATGAATCATGAACCAACAACAAAGTGAGAGAAATATAAGGCATGTCTAACCTACTCAATTTTTGTCTCCTCCCATTCTAAGTTGGACTAAGTAAACCAATTTTTAGAATGGATAGCAAATTTATCATGAATAGGATCAACCACTGCCAATGAGTTTTGACAAAACAACCAACTATCAAATTCATCCTTGCTAATATTTTTCTATTTATACCAGTTGTGATCTTGAGGATGTTCTACCATGTTACATTGTTGAATTAGGTAAATTATTGACCATCCACTCCCAAAGTTGAATTAATTCTTTAGTAAAATTGAAAGCATAAATATAAAAAATCCAATAAGTTGTCCATTGATAATGGTAAGAACCCAAACACAACTATGGGATGAGTCTTCACCCTTATCAATGACATAATTTGAATCCCATGAAAAAATCTTAATTGCAACACTACCTTTTCCATCCAAATGAGAAGTATGTTAAAAAGTGGCATCTCTCCAAACATCACATAAAGATGTCTCAAGTTTAATGTTACTAAGCTTGACTTCTTGGAGGAATAGATCATCGAGCCTTCATTTTATAATCACCTCTTTTACTTTATACTTACAATGAGGGTAGGGAAATCCACCTAACATTCCAAGAAAGGAGTTTAAGATTTATGATGAGGATTAGAATAATCATCATCCTGAGTTAGCACATTGAAGATATTATCAAGAGTAATTTCTTGTTCCTTGCACTCACAATATTTAAGGGTGGAAGAAGGAGATTTGGATCTATGACAAGAGTAAGAAGGATTAGAGGAGTCACAAGAACATGGCTAAGGAGAGGAGTGATGGGGAAGGGAGAAAGGATCACAAACAAAGGGTTTAGAAGAAGAAGGAGAAGATGAGGAGGAGGTTTCATGAGGCGAAGAGCAAGAAATGGGAATCTAGGGTAATGGCCAAGTGGATCTTTCCTCTTTCTTACCAATCTCCACCCATTTGACTAATAATAAACATTGCCTTAGCTTAAATATCTAGTAGTGCCAATTCTAATTTAAATAATAACAATCATCCTAATTTAGTCAAACATTTATTTTTCTATTGCTTAATTTGGATTGATCCAAATTTAACATCTAATTATATTATATTTGTTATATAATTGATCCTTGTATTTTGATATATTTAAATTAAGATTTCAAGTTTTAGAAATCAAAGATGATTAAGATCTAATAATATAAATTTATGTTAATAATAATAAAAAAATTGTTAAATTGTCGGTATTGGCATGGTGTGATAGTTTATTGGTGGCATTGTTGTTCTTGCCACCAAGGTTCAAACCCCATTGGGGTGGTATTGTTGAATGGTTGTATCCGGTTCATAGCTCTAGTCAAAAGTGTTTACCCCTTGAATAAAAAAAAAAATGTTAAATTAAATTGATAATTTTAATATTCTTGTGATGTCTCTCTAAAAATTATAATAAATCCCACAAATTAAAGATGATTTATAGCCTAAAAAATTAAAAAATGGGTCTAAGCCCTTTTATTGATTATTACTACAAATTGGAAGATGGCAATACATGTTATTATGAATTGTATTCATTTTGATATCAATTTATCGTGCATAGTCATAACATATTTTATAATTATAGCTTATATACAAGTCTAACATTAATACCATATATATATGAACAATTTCTTTAGTGATAACAATTTGATCTACCATTGTATTGTAATTAAAAAATATCATTATTTTTTTGAGATGAGTAGATATAATAAAAAAATCGCTTGTTGTATAGTATTACATAGGGAGGTAATACAACTCCTATGCAAAAAAAAATTCTCCCACTACAATTTTGTTCAAAATGGATAAATTTTATATGAACTTATATATTCTTGACCCTTATGGATGTAATGGCAAGGTTTGTTTTGTATAAAAGTGTACTAAAATGCAAATGACTTGTAAAAATTCAACCAAACCCTACCTACAAAACCTATCAAATCAAACTAGCAAACTTGTAAAACTAAGATTAGATCAAGACAAAGGGCCACTAGGTGTGTCAAAATATGAGTAAGAATTTTAGAGCAATAATAAATGAAATTAAAACACACAATTCAAAAATCGAACTCTAAAATGTGTGCAAACCTCTAATTGAGTGAACAACTAGATTGTTCATGTTGTAATGAATTAGATGCTCAAATTATCACACGATATTTTTGTAATGTATTGATAATTTTGTGTAGATTTTCTTCATATGTGGATTGAGGAAGAAAAGGTAGATTCATAGGTTTTTCGATGAGAAGATGAATAGTTGAGATAATTTCACTTGATTTAGAAACTTAAGTTTGTTTTTCCTATTTTTGTTTTAAAATTGATTTGCATTAACTTTGATTTATTTTATGATTGAATGAGTGGAAGAGAGTGACTTTTGAAAATGGCATGTTGAGAGGATAATTAATTAATTACATTGTATGGAGTTTATCAATGGAATTGACTAATTAATTAATAGTAAGTTATTAATTAAATATGAAGTGATGCACGTAATGCTCCACCATGGAACACATGGGACATTAGCTCAAATACATGGATAATTTATTTTTTGAAGTACAAGATATAAATACTTAAGAACATTAATGCAATTAGGCACACTAGGTCTACACATGATGTCCCATCACAACGTGAAATTACACAAGCAAAAGACTAACATCCCACACATACTTGACCTATTAGGAGTGTTGGAAACACTTACGAGACTAATCATGAAGGGTTCCAACCTTCTCTAGCCTTCACAAGACTAGAAGAACAATATCCCCAACCCTAGGTTTGACTATTGGGTCATTTCAGAAGGTTGCACACAAAATTATGTAAGAGATGATAGAAGTCCTCAATGATGGCACTTGAGAACTATGTGAAGGTACTAATAAGACCTCAAGACTATGGTGAACAACTTTCATTTACAATTTTTTCCCAAATGAGGACCCAAAAACTAGAGGAAAGATCAAGTTCAAAGTTAGAGAAAATTTGACTAGGTTTTGAAGGTTCAAACAACCAAAATGACCAGAACAAAAAATGCACAAGGAATAAAAAACATAAAAAATATTTTTCAGTGAAATTAGGCTTAGAAAACCTCTACCTATTAGTGGTTAAGAGGGTTTACATTCTATCTTTTGTATGGGAATGAGGTCGCCCAAGCATTGGAAGAGGCCTCCCAAATAGTGTGTCAATTTTTTTAGTTTTTGGCCTACCAAAACTAGGCCAATCCCATTGATAACCAAGCCACCAAAAAATGCTATAGGGCTGCCCAAAATTACCAGTCCGCCCAAACAAAGTTTGACAAGACCGCCTAATTACAACACCAGACTGCCCAACTATGAAATTTGACTCTTATGTTCATTTGAAAAACCAAATGAAGTGTTCCTAAGTTTATTTTATCTCTTCCACATCATGATAATGAAAAAAATAAGGCAATCGTGCTTGGTTTCAACATTGAGACATGTAAATGAAACAATACTCTTCTCTACTTTCCAAATTTACATATATCTCCAAGAGAGGTTTCTTATCATCAATATTAAAATTATATGAATAAAAAAATTTAAATAAATGACTTGAACTTGAAATAACATGGTGCCAATTTGTTCCTCGATCCACGAACCTCTAGTCCCCAATGGTGGTTCCACACCACCTAACCATGTGATACCTGTAGGCTCACCCCACCTTGCTAGGAGATAGTCATAAGACCCAAACACTCACACACACAATACACATGGGGAGAGGGGTATACAGTCACACAAGACACATAGAATACAATGTATATAATGATGCAATTATACCAATACCAACATAGCAAGGATTCATGATATCTCTTTAGGTGCTACTCAAAACTACTCTAGGACTAGATGTTAGAGAGCTAATTAGAGAGTTTCATCATGGTGCTCAAAGGAATAACATCATGTATAATCTATTACTCCTCTCATATGGATGAGGATACTTGACCTTTCAAGATCCAAGCTCCTTGAGCTGGCATGCCTTCCCAAACATCCTTAGTCTTTTCAAGCACTCAAGGCATGAGAGGGGTATATATTATCTTGATTAGTTTATTACCCTTATTTCATTAGTTATCATTTGATTAGATGACTCCCCACCCATTATCAACTTACTTACCACTTTGGGTTGAGGACACATTGGGAGCCACTCCTCTAACCCTCTCTAATACCTATGTCCTAAGCTCATCATACCCTCCAATAAGTGCATGACACAAAAACCAATACAAAATCCATCTTTTCCAAATTCAATGATGTTTTCCCATAACATCAATTATCACAATTCATGAAGTACCTTCTTTTTAAAATATTAAAAAATGCTCATTTTGAAGAAAAAAATTCAATTTTTTACAAGGAAAAAGCTAGGTTTCCCCCAAATCCACCATTGAAATTTCATCAAGAATACCCTTTGGTGGAAAAAGTTCCCAACATCATTTTTAAGCTATTAAACATGCATTTTACCCAATTCCCCAAAAATTGGGCATTATAACCCCGTATTTTTTAAAATTCTCAAATTTTAAATAAATCTATCTATTTAATCAACCAAATTAGAAAATGACATGAGATGGGAGGATTCTACACTCCCTTAATCCATTTCCTATAAAAAAAATCGAAAGAAAATTATCAAATGAATTTAAACAATCAAAATGCCTCAATTTCTCCCAAAATTTGAAATGATGATCACGTCAAAAACACCAAACAAGAGCTCATACAAACCAGCATGCGCACTTCCTTATCGATTCCTATCCCAACAAGTCTAACCTTGTCGAATTCTGCCACCAATTGCAGTCCCAATCAATAAATCTCTAAAAATGCTCAAAACAAGGTTTTTCTCTCCCAATTTCTCTCACAAAATAACATAAAATAAAATAAAATTCCTTTTCTCCTTTTTACCCTTTTTCAAAACCCAATATAAAATTAATAAAATTCATATTTTCCCATTTGTTAATTTAAAACTCCCTCAAATATACCCACAAATTCAATTCATTTCTAAACATCATTCAACATATAATTAACCATTAAATCCATTTAAGCATAAAACTGAATTAATTTTATGGAAATTAGAATTTAAATAAATTAACACACACACTTTCATTGGGCTTCCATCGTAGAGTTATTGTATCAGGAATCATACCAAATCCGGTCAACATGGGTAAGATAATAGGGAGTTGCACTTGAATCGAGTACAACAGGTAAGGCTAATAAATTGGTCACTGTGATATCTCTCATATAACTATTGTCAGGGAATGACTCAGACTTGTGAAGCTAGGTTGAAAAATTCTATGTACATGTATCCACTCAACACATGTCAAGTGTACCTGTGTATATACATAATAGCCAAAGCGCGTAGAATTCTCGAACGGGGTATACAACATAATCATAAAATACTCATCTAGATATACTTGTACATAATCATAAAAATAAAACAACATAATCTATCATAATATGACCATAATATAATTGTATTCAAGGGTGCATCCAAAATTGATGCCAATACAAAATAATGATGCTATGAATAATCTTAAATCAAATATATAGGTATAAGCATATGATTGAATCCAAAATATGTACTAAAGATCGCAAACATGAGAGGCACTATATGATGTTAGTGGATAAAGGTGGGAATTAACTAATTAACAATGATTAATTAATTAAGAACTAGCTAAATAAGTAATGCGATTTATTAGTTAATGGAATGTGATAATATGGTGTTAACTAATTAATTAATCAATCAATCAATGTGTTGATATTAAAGTGAATTGGCTAAGATGAATTAATGTGTAAAATCAACAATAAAGTGATGAAAATTAGTTGTCTACACATAATATGGCTATTAAATAATTCACGAAAAATAATCATAGCCTATAAACAAGTCCAACATTAATACTATTTATCCACTTCCATGTAGATATGAGCAATCTCTTTAATTGTAATAATTTGATCTAATATCAAATTATCATTAAAAACCATCATTTTTCTTACTTTGTAATAATTTTATGTATTATATTGAATAGAGAGATGATGTGATATATGCCAAATTTGTCCATACCTAAACATTTTAAATGATAAAAGAAGTATCTATAGATTTGATCAAAAGTTTTTTTTATTATTTCATTAATATTTTAAAAAATATTTAATTAATTTTCTTAAGTGTTTGATTTTCTAAACAAGTTAAAAATACTGACTCCTTCAAATTAGATGTCCATTATATTTGTCAACTTATTATTACTTTTAATAAAAAATAATAATATCCCAATATGAAAACACCCAATGAAAACTACTTCATCAAGATTTAATATATTTGTGCCTCACTTTCTCATCCATTTTAACCTACATTTCATTTCCAAAATATTTTCTCTAACAATTCCACTTTTTCTTTTTGAAGTATCTAGGTACTTAGGAAGCCACATGTACTTCATAGGTTTCATTTTTTCCCTTTTTCTTTTCAATTCAATTTTCCTTAAATGGAGACAATATGTTTGACTAATATAATTTATTCTATTATTTTATATCCTAACAACTATTAACTTTTTTGAAAATTTCAAAACTTACCTTTTTCAAATGTATGTACATTTTAGTGGAAGCTTAATGAGGAACATAATGAAAAGTGGTACCATATGATTATAATAATTTGAGTACCTCTTTACCTGCCTAGAGGGAACCCCATGTGAGCACTTGACCTGTTATTCAATTGATAAGCATGGTCCACCAATCTTAGGGAAGAAGGAAGAAAAGGACAT
>VDFB02089553.1:0-29222 GCA_007258455.2 Sequoia sempervirens
TAGTATCATGATGGTATTTTTCCTTGAAATCATATTGGGATCAAGGTCTCATGGGGTTAGCTAGTTGAGTTTTCATGTCACTAATTAGTCGAGAAGATACAATTAATACACACCCATTAGAGGTGGGGAGGAGTGACTTCTATGTGCTTCATATGGAGTTTCTCCCCATACTCCAAAGCAACATCTTTGTAGGATAATAGGTTGGGGGATGGAGATTTTTGAAATGAATATGCATTACAAGGGGAGGGATTTGTGTTGCGGGAGGATGGAATTAGGGTAGATTATGGGGATTGGGTAGAATATGGAGCTTTTTGTGAGTCATTAGTGGTAATTGAATTGATAGGATGATGACCATTAGAGAAGGAGGATAAAGGATGCTACTTGCAAATAGGACAGTCTCAAATCGGATGACCCTTCCTTTGGCAATAAAAACAAGCACTACTTGTTAAGGTAGTCGATTCACTTATTAAATAAAAAACCTAGATCCACAAGTTTAATGAATTCTAGGAGTGGTTGAGTCAAATCCATCTCTATATAGAATTTTGATTGCTCTTATATTGGCCCATTTATTAGATTTTTGTTTACATCATATTACCCTATCCACCCACTATGCTATATCATGTAGAAATGCATTAAATGTGGGGTTGAGGAAAGGTAGTTCAACCCACATTGAATATTTGAATTTAAAGATTCTTAGGTGAAAGTCAACGTCCTAGATTTGCACATAATATGTTTACCCTCAAATAATCCATAAGTCATAATGAAGGGTTTAAACTTAGAAGATGAATCTTAGTCGTTCATCATTTTTGGCCATTTTCTTGGCTGTTTACATGCCTTTTTGTTGTTTTCCTCGTTGATGTTGCTTTCTGCTCCTCCAAACTCTTTTTCCCTAGTATTTCCCTTTCACTTCTCCAATTTGGCAAGTTGCAGCTTGAAAAATAAGGTTTCAACGAGGGTTTCATACTTTTATTGCAAGATCTGCCTATGTTTTATCATCGGTGACAACATGACACAATTTGTGTAGAATTTTTAGGTAAGTCGCTTGCCATGGTTTCAATGAATTTAATTTTTTGGAATTTTAAGTTGTCTCATGCTGGGAAAAACAACTTTCAAGACATTCGTCACGCCATGCTTGAAAACAAACTTTAACTCACAACCAATATTTCCCTTAAAAAAACTGTAAATTTTTTGCCTTCAACTCAAGAATTGAGTAGCGCACTAAAACCCTAATATTTTCAGATGCTTAATTAAGTGTGCGTACAAAACTTGGGCACATCAACATGTACTATCCCCTATTTTTTATTTTATTTCTTTTTCCCTGCATTCTTATTCATTTACATCCTTTATAGGGTTTTGGGTTATGCTTGTATATATATATATATATATATTTGGTAGACCATGGCCATACAATATGTTGCTACTATCTTATAGGAGGCACCTGTGACCTAGGGATCAACCTAAATTTGTTGAATATAAAATTTCTTTTTTTCCTTTCCTTGCAGAGCAACACTTAATAAATTGTTATCGCCTGGCTTTGCATTGTCTCTGTTTTTGTTATGTTCCTCCTCAAATTCCCGCATTCTCTCATGAGGGTTATGACATGGTATGGAAAGGGTCTCTAAATGCACTGAAGAAGTGTCTGAGTGCTTAGTATATGTCCTCTCACTTCTAAATTAGTAATATTAAAAATAACCAACGTATTATAGAATGGAAGAATGAGAAGGAGCATTAACTTGGTTCTATTGTCACAAAAATTGTTTGGAATCATCGCTAATCGGTAATTTCTTCAATTAAATTGTATTTTTTGTGTTCCTTGTTTTTATTATTTTTGGTCCAAATTAAACTCCGCAAACCCTAGGTTTATTTTGAATTTTTAAACCATAAATTCATATAGTATTGTGCATCAGGTATTCTCAATAAACTCTTAAGCCCTAGCTAATGTAACTAATAAATGATTTTGCATTCATTAGTGTCAAATATGTTGTCAACAAAGGTTACTCCAAATTATGGGTTGAAGGTGATTCTTTAAACATAATTAACTATCTACGTGAAACCCATCCTCCAAGTTGGAATGTGGATCAGCTCATTAAAGATACTATAATCATGTTGTGATCTTGTGAAGAGACCCGCGTCTCTCACGTTTATCGAGAATGAAACCCATTGGCAATTTTTTTTGCCAACAAGGTTGTCAATTTAAATGAGTTTTGTTTGTGGGAGGAGGGATTGATCCTTCTCGAGAAAGCTAGGAGCTTATTGAGGAATGATGGCATGGGTTGAGATGATGTGACATTTAATTTCTAGTACCTTCTTTCGTCTTGCACGCTTTGTGGGTTTCCTTTCTCTCTCTATCATTCAATTGAGTTTTTTTGCAAGGGCTTGCTTGTTTTGGTGTTGTTTGAAATGGGTGGTGATAGAAGCATAATTGAGCTGCATTCCTATGCTTGCATTAGAAAAAAGAAGAAGCTTCAGAATATTTTATGTCATGGTAACTTCACTTTGTTCTTAGACAGGCTGCATGGGCATGACCCTAACACCTCGATGCAGTTTATGTCTTACTGGCATAATTGCAGGATCAAGATAAAAGCCTTGGGAGTGGAGGTGAATGAGGAGTTGGTAGCTACTGTTACTAGGATGCCAACTGTTGGCCACAAGTTTTTCAAGGACAATAAAAGTAATCAGGAAGCAATGGCCCAATTCTTCAAGGATGACGAGCCGAAGAAATTAATCAAAATGGAAAGTTGGGGTTATGAGAAAAAATCCCTTAAGAATATTTGGGTGAGTGTTGTTGAAGTGCTTATGCGCTATGTGACTCTAGAGGGGAGGTTTATTGCTATTCTCGGTCACTACTCCACTCTCCTAAACCATTTTAGACATGGTTTGTTTATTTCTTTCTTTTTTTTTATTATCGTCTATGGAGGTTTTTGTTTATGCACACCTGAAGAATAGGAGGGCTCCCATCCTCCATGAATGTCTAATTTTATTAATCATGGAGCATGTTAAGACTCTTCTCCCTATCCTAGCCATTAAGGGAAAGGAGAAGGCTTTGAGTGATGTTTCCGGGTCATCGGGCTCAGATTCTAGTTCAGATGATGAGGAGGAATGGAATGAGGAGGAGGAGGATGTGTCTCCGGCCCTTGCGACCACATCTTCAAAGAAGAGGAAATTGATTAGTTCTAAGAGTAAAAGAGCAGCCAAATGCCTTGTTATCTCTTACAACAAGGACACGAAAGTGGGCTTAGATGGGTCCCCTCCCAAGACTGAGGAGGTGGATGTTGGTCAGGGTGTTGTTGGTGGTGGCTTTGAGGTGGGGTCACAGGATAATGTTAAGGATTTGGAGGACAAGGACAAGCCATGGCAGTCTTCTAAGCATATTTCAAACATGAAGAACAAGGCCTCAAATGTGTCGGCTAAGGACCCCAATGTGTCTTGTGAAGGAAAGGGTTCTTGTGATAAGGTAGCACGGCTATTGAGGACTCCTCTGTGCAGGATTTTCCCAATGTGGAACAAGATGAGAAAATTTAGGGTTTTGATGAGGAGGATTCTGAGAAGAAGAAAGCTAAATAGGAGCCATTGAGGGTAAATCCTTTTTCCAATGACTTTTCTTACCTCGATCGATGATGATTTTACCTCTATGTTTGAATTGTTGGAAATTCCTAGGGCTAGGGCTACTAGTACTTTTAAGTTAGCTAAGTGGACTCTTCAAGAGCTCAATAAGATTAACATTAAAATTAGAGGTTTGAAGGAGAATCTGAAAATTGTTTCAAAGGAGTTGGTGTCAGACATTCTTATTGACAAAATGGTGGACCTTGAGAGTTCTTTCCATGATTTCAAATCTTTGTGTGAAGATAGATTGGTTGCTTTGGAAGCCAAAATTCTAGGTATGAACACGAACATTAAAAAGCTGCTGCATGTGTGCCATATCTCTGTGAAGAACAATGTAGACTCCTTAGAAGTCCTTTTCAAAAAGATAAGTGAGCTCATGGAGGATCAAGTTTATTTTTCTGAGCTTATAGAGAAAGAGCACTAGATTAAAGGCAAAGGAAAAAAAGGTGCTAAAGATGATGATAAAGGACCTGCTATTAGAGGGTCGACTGATTGGAAAAAATCCTTTGATGTTGAGAAGAAGGAGCTATTGGACATGATTGAAAAGCATAGAAGCCAGGAGCTCGAGGTGGCCAATACCTTGAGCAATTTGAATTAGTTTTGTTGCTTTCTATTTTCTGTTGGGTGTCAGTTTTTTCATGCTTTTTTGTTGTTTTGATGTTGTTGGGTGTTGTTGTTAGCTTATAGTCTTATCTCTTGTCACACACCCTTTTTTGTAATGTTTTTTGGCTTTTGGGATGTTGTTGGTGTCATTTTGATGTAATTTTTTAGCAGCTCTAAGTACCTTTTATTGTAAAGGGTTTAGAGTCCCTTCAAAACCTTTTCTTCCCATATAATCAAAACTAACAAATGAAATTGACATCATTCGGAAATGCGTAGACCTAGATTAACTCAAAATTCAACTTTAATCTGAAGCAGATGGTTTCATAGCTATCATGTATTTCACATCATCATCTCTTAGGATTGCAATTCCTAGAAGTGATTAAGGTCTACACACCTTTCAATAACATTGTCAAGAAATATTTGTTCTGTGGCTTTTGTTTTCTAGGCTAGCCAAAAAGTTTGCAATAGTATTAACTTCCTAAAAAACAATGCTGGAAAGGAAAGAAATCACAACTTCCATGTCCTAAACTTCCATTTTTTATGGTGTTAATGAAGATCATGGAGTCCTCCAAATGTATATTTTTCCAATCCTACATTGTGACAAGACTGCAAACCCAATACAGTGACAAAAGCTTCAGCTTCATTGTTTATCCCAAAATCAAACATCATCACTCCTACTTCAATTAAAGACCGAGTGCAATTGTATAACACATCTAGTCTCCGATGCGACTATTTTTCATTGAGATGCACTATTAAAGGTTAGTTTGAGAAAAGATGGAGGGGGAAAGAACCCACCTCACCAAATCCCATGAAACTAGGTACTTCTTAACCTTAGGACCCCCCTTAATGGGAAGACTTTTTAAAGAAATTGTGCATCTTACATTTTTAAATAAATTGTGTATCTTACATTTTTAACAAAGTGGATGTTTTACTTTTTTAAGAAATTGGATATTTTACATTACTAAAGAAATCATGTAGTTTGTATTTATAAATCCTACCTTACCCATAACTGAATTGTTTGTATGCTCTTTTTATTTTATACGGTGGTCATCTTCTTCAAGTATTGTAAAATTTTATTTATTGTTTAGATTCCAAGTAGTGAACAAAGACCTCTACCTTTTCTATTTAGTGTGTTTGTTTTTCAACATAAAAGTTTTTGGTTTAAACTTGGTGAGCTCTGTTCCTATCAAGGCTCAAGGTGATTCCTTCTATTGTCAATTGATAATGGAATTGATCGTTGTTTGTAAAATTGAAATATCATTCATTTATTGTAAATTTTATTTTCTAGTATTATATAATTGATAAAGCTCAAGAGAGAATTACATGCAGTCTTAAGAGGAAGCTAGGGTATGCTTAGATCACATTCTTGAGATATTAAACCTTGTTCAATAAAATCATATACATTACATAACCAGGCTATATGTTGTATGGAGTAATGGGAAGCAACCTTATTGTAGTGATCATTATTTGATTTAAAATGGATGACTCACTCACTAGCGCATCCCATAACCATTATTAGATATATTATAAGCCCATTGACATTTTTCTAAACTTCTATATCTTTGTGACTAGGATTTATCAGAAAGTCTAGCCCAACTTGTATTGGTTTGGGCAAAGTTTTGATCCTAGGCTATATCCAGCTTGGGTTTGTGCAAGGTTTGGCCCCAGCCTAATCATTTAGCCCTAGTACATCTCAAAAGATGAAATTTTAGGGTTGGTTAGGATTAGTTACATAAAAAAAATCTGAATCTAGTAGGTTCAACTTCGTTAGGCATCTTTTTGAAGGATTTGCATTTTGGTTAAAACTTTGAAGTGACATGAAAAATGACAGTGTTGTGGTCACTATGTCCTTGAAGGCCTTAATTTAGGTTTGATGACCAATGTTATTCCTTGCAACCTTATTGGGGGCTGCCATCCCCAAAACCATGCCCTGGTTTTAATTCATTTTGGACTATTCTGGATGGAAAAGCAACATTCTTATGCGTGTTTTTTCTGATTTAATGTTGTGCAAATGAGTTCCATTTATACTTTAGTTTTGTTAAGTCAATCCTGATTGGCGTAATGCTACTATGATATAAACCATTTTGATTTGTCATTTAACATTTATAATTTGACAATGGACATTGAACAATCAATCATTAATTTTCTTCTCAATTTTGTATTTAAGTTTGCAAATTTTGTGCAAATTATGGTTATATATATATATATATATATATATACACTTGAATAGCTATCCACAATTAGCTTCTAAAGTTTCCATTCACAAGTCTTAAAAATCTCAACAAGCTTAACCTCTGAAATGTTGGAAGTTGCAAATGGGGCCTCGAAACCCTCAAAATCTTCTAGCAATGGTTTTTTAGTTGAGAAAAGAAAATTTGTAACAATAACTCTTGAATGAAAAAAATTGTGTTCTAATTAGTTTTTAATTTATGAATGTACAAAGAAAAACAAAATAGAAATGAACTATTTTCAAATTCCAAATTTGAAATCAGTTACTACATTGATGTAGATTAAAGTAGAAAGGAATGTTTGTTCGTGCTCTTATAAAGGGGACTTTTTAGTGATGTTGGTGACTTTGTTAGAGACCTTTTCATTCTCTTCTTTTCATGTCTAAAGATTTTGTTAAATCCCTTGTTAAAATTTCCCTCTCTTAAATAGCTTTCTCTTATGAATTTCTACACTCTCTTTGGTGCTTATTAGCTTTAAAACATAACAACTGGTCCATACTTGAGGTACCTGATATGGTCATCAAGAAAGATAGCTCTTCTATATCTTAATGGACATATGATATTTTGCTTAGTAAATGAGCTTTATGAGTTTTATATGTAGTAATATAAATGATATTTGTATTATCAATATGCAATTATCAAAATCTCTATTTTTATTTAATCAAAATATAGATGATAAATTGGGAAGTTCTTTAATCTTTATTTCAGATTGGCTTTCAAATATGTGAATGTTGAACTTTTCATCAGTGTTCATACTTAAAACTCTTTCTAATCTTTTCTTGGAAGTTGATGGGAAGTATGGATATGGTTAATGCCTTGTTTCTCCTCATTGATGTTGGTCTCAAAAGTATAGTATGTATCCATTGATGCACTTAGTTATAAGAGTAATAACAAGTAACATTGTTAGCTAGACTGTTGCTTCTTTAGATATCAACACTTTCAAAAACTCATTGAATGGAGTTCTTTCTAATGACAACGCTTCCCTTGCTTTCGAGGTGCATATTTTGTGCTATTAACTTCACTTTATGTCATTTTCCAATGGATTCTTCATGCATGTGGTATGACATGGTAAGTTACTTGAGAAAATCGTCACTTTTATTTACAAATTTCTAAAGAATTTGTTTCATGATTTGTAATTTTCACAAGGTCACTTGTTTTAAATTTTTAGTAAGAGAGAAAAAGTGAAAAACATAGTTTATATTTACTTTATCTTGTTTTCCACTACAATTCTATATTTGATGTGTTTTTTCTTCTGTTCTTTCAATTGATCTTTTGATAATCAAAGTTCTCTTTCCTTGGGATGCCATGCTAGATGATTTTAAGATTTTTCCTATGCAATAGAACTTTATAAATATGTCAGCTAAAATATAAAAAGAGTATGGTCAAATATTATTATAAAATTTAACAAGTTAATACTCAGGAGATATGCCTCTTTTACTTGGGGGTTAAATAGGGAAAATATTAGAATATTAGAATAGTCCAGTGTGTATGAATATATGTACACATGCACATGTGCATATCTACACATATACACACATTCATACATACACATACCACAAATTATTTTAAGATTTTCCAATGCCATGCTAGATGATTTTAAGATTTTCCTTATGTAATACAACTTTATAATATGTCAGCTAAAATAAAAAAAGAGTATGGTCAAAGCTTATTATAAAATTTAACAAGTTAATACTCAGGAGATATGCCTCTTTCACTTGGGGACTAAATAGGGAAAATATTAGAATATTAGAACAATCCAGTGTGTATGAATATATGTACACATGCACATGCACACATATACACATATGCACACATGCACATACACATATATTGAAATAAACTTGGAAATGGGTAATGAATTCCTAAACATTAAATCTAAAATACAATATCACATTTTCATCAAATGACTCATTTGCAGGCCCTAGAACTGAACCCTTAAGCAACTCTCTGACATTTTAGCAACTTCCTTCAAACTTTAGTTCTTTCTACGAGTTTTCATTCCATGGCTCTTTTGAAGGCCCTAGAAGCAAGCCATTAAACAACTCTTTGACATTTTGGCAACTTTTTTTTAACTTTGGTTCTTTCTTCAAATTTTTGAACAAGGGCTCCAAAATTCAGCTCTTTATTCAGTTGATTGAGAAATGACTTTGTTGTTATGTGAGATATGCATAACCTTTTGATGTAAACTATTCCTTTTCAGTTTCCTCTCAATCTGGCATTCTTATCACCATAAAGGATCTAGTTTGAATTTTATGTAATATTGACACTTATATCTGGAGGCATCTTGAAAGCTTTTTTCAGTTTCTTATTCACAATTTTCTGTGTAATGTTTTAGAGGAGCTAAAAGGAGTTCTTATCAAAGCAATAAGAAATTGTTAATCATGTAATTATTAATACACAAAATAAAACAAAAAAGAGTATGTATTTAATCTTTATGTGTTTTCAAATGTAGCTTTCTAAATATTCAAAATTTAAATAATTTGTTTAAAAAAAATTAATGGCTTTAGTATCCCTTCATGTTTTTAATTACGTGTGAAGAAACTGGCTTTAAATTCTATTATGATGTTGCATTCCCTTGTAACTGGCACTTTCATTTGGTTTATTCTTATTATTGAATGAATGTTTGATCAATCAAATAAAAAGTGTTATTCTTGCTCTTTTGTCACCCAAAATTGGTCCAAAGCAGTTGATTTCTTAGCTCTTTCATAAGTTTGAAACCTCAAAAGGTTTAAAATTGCAACCAAAATCGTTGTGCTGATTACTGCACTAAAGTTGAATAATTGTTTCACTTTTGTTATCCTCTTTATTTTGGTAATGGTTGACATTTACACTTTCCAATATTTATTTAAACACATGGTAGCTAGGGATATTTTTAGTGCAAACTTACACTTGAGTCATTGTCATTTCAATTGATCTTTTCTAATTATTAGTTGTCATTGTGTGTGCCTAACAAAATTTATTGTTTTCTTCATGACTCTTGTCCATTTCCTTTATCTGTTTACAATCAACTTTTGATCTCATTTTCATTCTTTGTTGCTTCTATTTTGTCCTAAATCCTTCACAACATGGCTGTCATGTGCAAAAATTGCATATGTTAGTTGAATGTTGAAACTTAAGATTAAGATCTATTTACAATGCTTCAATTCATCAACCCTAAACAAATGGTTGCATGTGCCAGTAAAAAAAAACTTATTAAATCAAAAAGATTTTTAAAATTCGGTTTCAAACCATGGAAATTTGTGGGTTTTACATGGTCAACATGTTATAATATTGTAGGGCTAAAAATTCTCATCCTAGAGAAAATGTTTCTACTTAAGTTAAAATTTGCTTAGAATTACAAAGAAAGTGAACATTTATCTTAATGTGTGTCTTTCTCAGATATGAGGTTTGTTTAAGTTTGTTAGATCTAGAAAGCACATCTTATAATGATATTTGTAAATAACATAGGTTGTGGCATGGAACGAAAAACACCACCACAAGGCTATGTATTTCATAGATGAAAAATTCTAGGTATGATCCATAATATTTTGTTTTTTGATTAATTTGTGAAATTTAGTTAACTTTGTCTTCAAACATATGAGGTGTGGTTGGATCTAGTTTTTTATTTTTTTCTATGTTTTTTAATTTATCTAGGACATTTCATCCAACATTTACCAACAAATGAGGATCCCAATTTTGACATTAAAAGGGTGAAGCCTCCAACAGGCATTCCAAATTCCATGCTTGTTGCTAACCCAGATGGCTCTGATGCATTGCCAAGTGGGGTAGTTGTTGTGTTGAGGCCCAATGAGTAATTTTTAAAAATCAAGTATCTTAAATTCCCATGAATTGCAAGGAATCTTTCATCTAGTGATCCTGGAAAGTTAAATTTCATTGATAAGTTTCACGTAGCATAATAATACATGTCTAGCAATTTCAAAATCATGGATTGTGAATGGAATGATTGATCTTGCAGAGTCGCTTTTGAGAAGGAAGTTAAGGGGCTTCCATCTAGTCATTATGTTGGTGATCTACCACCTGAATTACATTGCCTATTATGTAAAGAAGTAATGAAGGATGTTGTTCTAAGTAGCAAATGTTGCTTCGAAAGCTACTGTGACAAATTTATGACAATTTAAAGAGAAAATTATACTTTGGTCTTATGTACTATTTTTTCACGTAATGCATAGTTTATGGTATATGCTTGTTTTTGTAGCACATGTTGATAAAAACTATCTATTTTTTTGTAGTTAACATTTTGATCAAGCATTAGGGAACAAAGAAGGATGTGTTCATTATATTGCATGAGTTAGCCACTTCAATTTGAACAAAGAAGGATTTGTTCATACTGGGGAAATGCAGATTTGCATAGAACAAAGTTGTATGAGGGATCTCATCTTGAAATAAAAAATTTAAGATATATTTTCCTTTCTTTGTTGTTTATGACAACTAAAATAAATTTGAAATTTCAGAATGCCTTTCTGAGTTGATCATGAAAAGTTGGAACACAATCTGTATAGAAGAATCCAAAGCTTAATTATGTGCTATTTCAAAGTTTCATTCGATAGGTGAATAGTCAATTATAGAATGCATATTAGTTCATTTGTTTCATGTTTATTAAAATTAAAGAGTGCCATGATTGTTCTCACTCTTGGCCACATGCCTTTTGTTTCCATTTGGTAATCTTGGGTAGTGACATCATCGTCAGAGAAATTTTATCCTAAGAATGATCATGAAGATGGGGTTGCTATTCATATTATGATTTGCTAGCAATCTAGTTATCTTAGACATATAAGCTTATAAACATTTTCCCCAAGTAAATGGTGGGGGTCTCATAGTTGTTTAAGGTGGACAAGAGAGACTATTTGATTAATAGTGTACTGTTTTGTTTGATTTTCCACAATTCCCCAAAATTTCACTATTAAGGATCATAATTTGAATGATCTAGTTAGAACTACAAGCTATGATATTTAAACTTGAAAAAATGAGTGAGATAGATGAGCAAGGTTTGATTTTATGGTAGGATTAGATCAGCTCCTAAGCATTCAATTGGTTGACACTAATGCCATCTCTATGATCTCTTGTAAAATCAACCTGATTGTAGGGATTTCTTTTATTTAGGTGTATCCTTGATGCTTGATGCCTCCTAACATTAAAAATATTTTTTTGATAAAGATATGATGAATACATCAAATACATTACATCCTGTATCATTTTGATGATTTAAATTCAAGTTTTAAATTTTGATGAGTTGGGTTGTAGATGGAAAGCTTTCACAAAATTGCTATCTAATGGCACTTGACTCTTGCTACAAACGGCTTTGTAAAAAGTGAGTTTTAGATTCTCAGATACACATGATTAAGTGATACAGAGAAAGGACTCAAACACAAATAACTTGACACATTTGATCCAATGATTCATTAGAAACAAGGACTAGTTGCACTCTAGTTCATTTTAGGCACATTGCTCTTGGACTGTTCAAACATTGTATGGCATTCAACAAGAAAAAACAACATGATGAAGGATTTATTGGGATGCTCAACCCTCTTACAACACATATTAATGATTTCCCAACTAATCATAATCTAGAAAAGCATAGATTTCATTGAACCCTCAACTAGCTAGGGTTTCAAGATAGTTTTCATGTAAATTAGAACACACAGACATTAATAACTCCTTGTGGCCAAAAGATATCGGCCTAAGATCTTGGAAACCATTAGAATATGTAAAACATAAATTTTCTAAATTTTTTAGCATTTTCCACCATGCCATTGAGAGAAATAAATTATTTTATCAAACTGGAAACCCTAATTTCTAAACATGACCATCTAGAGAATTTTTTCCATTAAATTCTCAAATTAACTCCAAATGAGACCAAACCAAAATAATTTGAACCATAAAAAATATCCCTAAATTTTCCAATAACTGACCCAGTTGTAACAGCTCCTAAAAATCCATACAAACATGTTTTCTTGTTGTAAAACAATGAAAATGTGCAACTAGTGACACTAAAAATGTTATAACTTTTGCAAAACGTACTGAAAATTTACCAAATAAAAGAATTTGGAAGAGTAAAGGATTATTCAACTCATCTAACCAGTTTCATGGTTGTACCAATCTGTGCTAGGCCATACAATGTGAATTACAAACTACTGCACACATAAAACATAAGGAAAAACGTGCAAAAACTGATCTTCTTTCATTCCATCACTTCCTCTACCAACTTGGCATGAGAATACATCCCTTACATAAAAATGAAAACCTTTTACAACTTCCAAACTAACAACTAACTCCCATTAACCAACTTTGCAAAATTGGATTGGACAACATTAACAAGTTTTCCATTTTTTGACTTTGCACCTAATCACCCAAAATTAATCCAACATGACCCCAAATGACCTAAATGGTCCAAATTGACCTTATTGACCTAAAACAAACCAAAATTCAAAGTTTTAAAAAATGAAAAAAAAGATGGCAAGATGGATGCCATTCCATCAATGTCATTATCAATAAGCATTATATATATTACTCAAATAACTCCCCACAACCACTAAATGGATGATATCAAGGTGGCCCAAAAAAAGCAACATGTGTACTATTGCTAGTGTCTACATATTCATCGATCAATTTTTCAAGTTCATGCTCATTGATTTCCTCATATGTAGATTTTTTAGCTCCACTTTATCAAGATAAATATCCTTATCAAATATCACCTTAATATAATAGACTTGGCCCTTTCTAAGGCATCTAAAATTGAGTTTTGAAGGCTCCTTAAAAGAGAAACATAAGTTTTTCCTTGTAAATTAATTTATGGTATAACCATCCAACTTATTCACTATAAAAGGATACAATATAGTTTTATAAGGCTATGAGTTGAAACTTCCTTTTTGAAAGATTCCCTTCTATGATATAGGAGTGGGTGGCATTGGCTGAGATGAATTTTTTTTTCCCTAGTATTATGACAACTGACATTTCAAATCCCTCTTAGTAGCTTCTTGGAGCAATGATGGTACAAAGGCCTTAACTAAATCTTTGAGTGGTTCATATACACCATCAAAAAATAGAAAATTGATATTATTTTCTAATACATTAGCTACCATAAATATAACTTGATAAATTTTAACTACATTGTATCTATTGAGGTTTTTTTTTAATTTTAGAAATGTATCTTAAATAATCTTTATCATCCTTTTTCTCAAATATATGCAATATAATTTGGTTAAAATCATCAAATGTTTACATATAAGTTCAACCCTTGTGTGACTAGACCATGGTTCCAACAATGATAGGAAACACCCTACAAATGTAATGTGGAAAACTAGATGGAATATTATTCTATCACAAGGTTGTGTAGGAAGTAGGCCCACAAACTTTGTAACCAAGCCTAACAAAATATATTATTGTTTTGATTAGGGGTAAAAAATGGGTTTTGAAGGGGCCCAAAACCCTTTACAAAGGAAGACAACTAAAACTCAAGATAACAATAGGAAGCATGAATCAACCCAACAACAACAAGCTGCTAAAAGAGATAACTCACATACCACCAACAACCCAACAACAACCACTACTAGAGAATCAAGACATCACAGGCTACAAAAGACACACAAGCATGGGCCCAAATCCCATATACAACCTGGTTTTATCCGGGACCAGAAACCTCACCCAAGTTTTGACTGTAAAAATCCACCTTATGCAATCAGGCAACAAACCAACACAACAACAACCAACCATCTGCTTAGAAACAACAAACCATAACCCAACAAAAGAAAAGAAAAAATAGTGGTAAAGACCACCATAAACCCCAACCACCTAATAAAAAACACCAGCACACAAGAGGAGAGACACCCCTTGAAGTTCCCAAGCGCACCATAGACCAACTCCAGATCCACCTCAAGAGGATTGAGCTCCCCTCTATAGGAGAGGATACTATGAAAACCCAGAAAACCAAGAGCACACCTCTCTAGCAACCTCTGCCTCCACCTCAATAGGAGAAACTTCCACCTCAATAGGAACACCACCAGAGGAAACCAAAAAAGAGGACAACCATCCATATCCAACACACCCATCTCCAACTCAATAGGAAATGACTCCTGACCATCAAGAGTTGTCTTCACCTCAACAGAAGACATGGTGCACAAAAAATGGAAGAGATTCAAAGCTCCAGAAGAATGGGGAGCCACACCATCCTTTGGCTGAGCTTGCAGGAGCTCCAAGAGAGAGATCGTACCCAAACCAATAGGTATCTCCAAGGGAGCAGGAGGGAAGGGCATTCCACTCCACCAGCTTAAAACACCGCCCAACATCCTAGTCAAACCCAAAAATAGAGAATGCCTCCAAGAGAGAGCTTGGAGTCAAAAGCAAAAGAAAACCCCCTTTGAGAAAGATATCCAAGACAACCACAAAGGGTACCCAAAATCTCTAATATAGAGCCCAAGAGTAACACAAACCCACCTCCCAATAGGCACCATCGAAGCACCATCATCAGAAACCGTTTCCTCCGCAGAGAGAACCCACAATGGGTACCCAAAAGCTCTGAAAAGCTCTCCTTGAAAGATCCCTCTAGGCATGAAAGCGATGAAATCCTTTCGTACAACAATCATCTTTTCCAAAGAGCACATAAAAGAGATCACAAACTGCCTAGGAAACAGAACACTCCAAGCAGCAAACACCAAACAAGATCCCTTAGCTGAAGAAAGAGATGCTCCCCTCGAATGCCCCAAGGTATAAGCAACAAAGGCTCCAAAAATAGAACCAACGCAGCATAGAGAGAGCAAGGATGATAGGAATCTATCCACCAAAGACAAAGTCGAAGAAAAAACAATAGCAGAGAAAAAATGACACCTCAAGAGAAAAATCTTGTTGCAGCCCCACACCACACCCCCGACCACAACAACAGGGATTGGAAAAGAGGACAACAACACCTCCAAAACGCCAAACTCAAAAGAAAAAAATGAGAGCCTCTAGTCGAGAATCAACGAGAACAACATTAGATTCAGAGCCCTCCACACAAAAAACCCCTGAAGACATAGCATCAAAGAGCACCACTTCAACTGCTCCAGAAAACCACCAAGGAATGCCAAGCCAAGGGCCCCCATCACCAAACAACAAGCGAGACCCCCAGCCATAAAAAAGGAGCTCCAATGGAGACCCCTAGCCATAGAGAAGGATCTCCAACGACTCACTAAATGCCAACACCCTGCAAATAGGGACCGCTGCACCCGCATCCGAATCATCATCCTCATTTGATGCTCCCTCCTCCTCCAATGCACCCTTAGAATTCAAAAAATCCCTCCTGCCAGAGCTCCCACTCGCCATGTAAACAGTATACTCGAATACATAACTAGGATTGTGTTGATTCAATTAAGTGGTGTAACAAAATATATTATTGTTATCAATAGAGACGAGTGTATTTATTTTTTCACCCTTTACTTAAATTATTTCTCATTATTATTCCAATTGATCGTCTAGACTCTTTTAGTTTGGAAACTCTTAGATTCTCCAAGTAATTGAAAAAATATTGCATTGGAATAATAGATTCATATTAATATATCACTAGACTCTTTGAGGGGGTAATTGCATCAAGCAATGCTCAATATAATATAGTTCATAGATAAATCATTTTTTTTAATCAAAATCCTTTATTTAAACTCCAAGAAAAAAACTACTTCCAATACATGTGAGATAAATCTACTTAGCAAAAGGGACAACTTACAAATAGTATACATCCAATTATTGTATCAATAAAGAACAATACAAAAGAAATTGATTAGGAATAAATAATTAAAATTGCAGGTCTTAACATATCCCCTTAAAAATATTTGTCCTCAAAGCTTGGGATGAGAGAATTGTTATTGAAATTGGAAGATGGATTTCCATGTTACATGTTTTGGTTGAACACCATGCCATTGGACAAGAACCTTTATGATGGAAGTTAGTTTTATTGTTGATCGAGGATAGACTCCAATATCAAGAGGATAGATTTTTTGATTGAGGAGAGACTCCAATATCAAGAGGATAGATTTGTTGATCGAGGAGAGACTCCAATATCAAGAGGATGGATCCTTCTATACCCAACTCAAGTAAAAGGAAGATTGAGCATAATTATGTTGACAAAGATCTTTCTTCAAACAAGAAATGTGGAAATAAACTAGATATTTGAGGGAGGAAGCTCCAAGTTGTAGGCATCTACCCTAATTTATTGTAAAATTTAGTAAAATATAGGTGCTAGTTTTTTAGGATCCTTCAATTTCAAGATTAATCATTTTTATGAATGGATGTGAAGAAAGTGTGTTATGAGTGATGTTGATTAACATGTTGCTTCATGTAATTATGTTATATATGTAATTTATCCTTAAGGGTGTTGATAATGGTGTTACATGTGTGAAGGGTGGAATCCACTATATGCATCTTTAAACTTCCAAGTATATATGTCTAAAGAGATTGGGGAATTGACTATATGGTGTTGTCTTAGTTGTGTGATAAGTGGTATTATCTCACTATTTTTCCAATAATAAGCATTTGGCTCAGTGATGTTGGTGAAGTGAAAAAATTTAATATAAATAAGTCTTGAAATACTTATTAGCAATTTAAGTTTGGTCATCTATTTATCGATGATTTGCAAAGCTCATTTTCAATTGGGTACTATGTAATTGGAAAAATTATCACTAGAAGTGATTAGTGAAAATGGGATCATCTTATTTTTACATACTACTTATTAGTTCCTGCCGCTAGGCAGGAATACTTATGCATTCGCCCGGAATGCTTTTAACCGGCAGCATCGTCCAATCACATTTCGCCATTTAACATATTACTTATTTTTTTGTATAGTTTGAATTTGGAGAGCTATTTTATATATTAGAAAATTAGCATTTATCTATTTTTCTATTCATCCGAGTAGCTTTATAAATCATTTTTCGTTTTAAAAATTTGGGAAAATGCGAACGCATAAATTGATTAAATAAATTTAAGCAAAGGCATAGTTTAAAAAAGTTGGCGGCTAGAGGTACGTAATCCATGAATGCAGATTAAATGCATTAAAATATCAAGAAAATGCGAGCGCATAAATTGATTAAATAAATTTAAGCAAAGGCATAGTTTATAAAACTGGCGGGTAGACGTACGCAATGCATGAATATAAATTAAATGCATTAAATGGCATCGGCTCGAGGTGAAGGCTGAATGGCTTGGAGGCCACGCGTGGCCAGGGTACTTTGGTCATTTAATATAGAGTTAAGTCACTTGCTATGCATCTCTATTACTTTCCGTGTGTTGTTTTTGTGTTCTGTAAGTGCCTGTTCTGAGGAAGAGTTTGTAGCGACTGAGCAGGAGATGTTATAGTTGCAGAGTCCAGACCCAGAAACGAGTTACTTGAGGTGATAATTTGTTAATTTTCAGAGTTTTGTTACATTAAAGTGCATAACGAAGTTGTATTTCATAGTGCTCTATTGTGTGGCCGAGCAAGGTATTTTGTAGTTGCAGAGTTGCACACTGGACAGTGAGAGACGAATTGCTTGAGGTCAGAAGAGGTAACTTTTCGTTGTTTTCTTCTATTTGATACAAGAAATGCAAGTAGGGTTTCATAGTGCTTTAAGGCATTCTTATACTTTGATTATAAATTTATTTTAAACTACTTTTAGTATTATCTATTTGAATTTCTTGTTGAAATCACGAAGGTTTCATCTGCATTTGATATTTATTATCTATACGAATTTCTTGTTGAATTTCTTGTCCATTTTACTTCATGCATGTGAGCCCTGTAAAGTTTGTATATTTTTTATTACTGCAAAGTGGTCCCATAAAGAGGGCTTTGGAACCAAAATTATGTCAATGTGCGATAATGATAGCTTCGAACAATGAGTTGACAGTGTGTTGCTTTGAGCTTTTCGTTGTCATGAAAGCATAAAGGATAGAGGATTCGTTAAAAGTCATGGTTGTTGTCCTCGTAGGCATAAATTCGTATTTTAAACTACTTTTAGTATTATCTATTTGAATTTCTTGTTGAAATGCGAAGGTTTCATCTGTGTTTGATAGGAATTATGTAGAAATCCTCTTGTCCATTTTACTTCATGCATGTGAGCCCTGTAAAGTTTGTCTATTTTTTATTACTGCAAAGTGGTCCCATAAAGAGGGATTTGGAACCAAAATTATGTCAACGTGTGCGATAATGAGAGCTTTTGAACAATGAGTCGACAGTGTGTTGCTTTGAGCTTTTCTGTTGTCATCAAAGCATAAAGGATAGAGGGATTATGTTAAAAGTCGTGGTTGTTGTCCTCATAGGCATAAATGCAAACAATGGGA
Organism: Sequoia sempervirens; assembly: GCA_007258455.2. Lineage (NCBI taxonomy): Eukaryota > Viridiplantae > Streptophyta > Pinopsida > Cupressales > Cupressaceae > Sequoia > Sequoia sempervirens. Next base: position 18,711 of record VDFB02089553.1, read on the forward strand.
GCATAAAGAATGCAGTAGAAACCTATTTTCTGCCAGCAAGCATTTAAATTCTGTTAGATGTCGTGGTTACTGTTCTCATAGGTAGACATGTAAAATACGAAAGCATTTATAAGGCAAGTGAACTGTTTTACAAAATTCCTCAGGGAAATGGGCCTCGGGGAATGCAATTAGTATTAAATCTGGACACCTTGATATTCACATGTTAACTTTGGTATTTTTATGGAGTTGGTAGCTCTGATTTACTCTTCTTTCATCTGATATCTAATTAATTAGGTGGCTGTTAACTAGTCTTTAAATACATAATAATAAAAAGAAAGAAATAATTATAAATATCCTTGTGGACATTTTAATTATGGGTTGTGATTTGTACTTGCATGTAGATGGATTAAGCACTCAAAAGTCACAGTATATGTAGCGTGTCAGCTAATAGGTCCATGTGACATTTCAGTCATGTTAAAGTAGTCAATTCCATATTTGTCATTTATCCTTGTTTCATTAGATAACTAATTAATTAGGTAACTGTTAATTAGTCTTTAAATACACAGTAATTAAGAGAAAGAAAAAATTACAATTATCCTTGTGTACATTTTACCTGGTGATCAAATTCAAGGTACAGACATACGAAGCAAACAACAATTTGAGATTTTGTAGTTGGAAAACTTAGACTGAATGCTTAGGAAGTTAGAAAATTGTATCTTGGGGTTATAAAAAACTATGTCAAATATGTTTTAGAATCCAAATTGCAATGTTTCCATAGAGCAGTCAAGTAATATTGCTTGATAAAATAATTTTAGGCTTCATGCAAAAGAGCAGTTAAATTCATTGCTAGAAGATTTGTGGTACATTAACCTATGGCAACTAGTTTGTGTAGTTAATCTGAGTTACATTTATACTTGTGTCTCTTGAATCTAAAAAATGCTTGCTAGTGTTTCAATGGTTTTGGCTATTAGTATCCATCGCAGTGGGAGTATTATATATTGCAATTGTAATTTTGGGAGTTGTTTGCATTTTGGTCATTTCCTTGAGCTTTATTGCTATTTTTTTTTAGAAAAACAAACAAATGGTCTTTGTTTTCTAATCAAAGCTTATTACATGGTGCAATGCTTTTGATTGGAAGAAAAGAGGTGGTGTAGCAGTCCAGCTGTAGCAAATTCTTCAAGAAAAGAGTACAGGGTGAGTTTCTAGAATGAACCTTCTCCTTTGCTTACAATTGCATATAGTAGACAAATAAAAAGGTTAATTCAAGATTCTCACTATATTGATTGTACTTGTAGTCATATTGTTGCTTTTTGTTACAAGGACAATCTTTACAAATGGGTATTGTGAATGGCATATGCTATATGGTTCATAAAAATTAAGCAATTGGGGTTCAAAAGTAGATCTTTGTTGCCATAACATGATATTAGAAATGCAATTATTATCCAATCAATTTCTTTGGTGGCTGATTGCACTTTATAATTTAAACCTAGTCTTTTTTATTTTGAGAGTTTGATTCTGAATCCATATGCATACTTTGAATAAAACTACTAGCTGAAGGTGCATAATTCATTGATGCAAAATCAATTCATTGAATGACATCTGACTAAAGGCGGGGCTGTTTGGATTGCTAATTAGTCTTTGGATATATAACAATTAAAAGAGATAAATAAGTATAATTATCCTTGGCCACATTTCACATTTTGACCTTTCAATAAAAGTCAATTAACAAAGTAGCAGTTAGACCTAAAGAAGGTTCAAGGACTATGCCGATAGAAAACCATATTTTGGACAATGGCTAGACAATTTGTTGAAATTTCTTTACAAACTTTGAAGCAAATGCATTTTTCCTTATGTTTACTTTCATTGTACATCTTAAATGGAAGTTGGGTTTCGCATTGCTGCAATGCATTTGGATACTTTGATTATAAAATCATAGTTTAGATGATTTTAAGTGTTATCGATTCGAATCTTTCCTTGAAATACTAAGGATTCATCTGAGTCTTGGAGGCAATGTACAACTGTCCTATAAAGAGAGCTTTGGAACCAATGAGCTGTCATAAAGGATAGAGGAATATTGTCAAATATTGTGGTTATTGTCCTTATAGGCACACATGCAAAATATGGAAGCATATAGAAAGCAAGTGAACTCTTTAATAATCCCATGAAACATAGTCTTTGTATGCATCCATGCATACAGGTTTGCATGTATATATGTGTGCATGTAATGATGTATATATGAATGCATGTATCTATGTTACCATGTATGTATGTGTGTATATAATAGATTACTATTGCATTTTCTTTAAATGTTTTTTTGTGGATGGCGCCAGCTAGCCATCTAGTCATATTGTGGTTATTGTACATATTGCTTTTTATATATATGATCTCAATTTCGTAAGTTATTTTTCATATCGGTAAATTGGCATTTATCTGTTTTTGCAACCCATGGGAGTGGCTTTTTGAATCATGTTTTTTTTAAAATGCTCATGAAAATGCAAATGCATAGATTCATTGATGGCTATGTGCCTTCATGCATATATGCATATTTATAGGATTTATTGTTATCATGTAAAGGCCACATAAATATTCATTCCCCAAGTCTATGTGGTCATTTGAATATGTGCATATATTAAGGGATCTATTGATACATGGATATATGCATCCATGGATACATGAATACATATATATATGTATGCGTGTAATCATGTATGTATGTATACGTGTATATATGTGTACATCCATGCATGTATGTATGCATCTGTGCATTGAAGCATGTGTGCAGCTATGTGTCTATGTATACATTTTATCCAGCAATCAATGTCAATTAATAAACTAGCACTTGTACCTAAAGAATGTTCAAGGATTGTGCCAGTAGAAAACCATATGCATATCAATATGTTAGAGAGCATGTATCTATGCATAGGTGTGTATTGATGCTAATTGTTCTGAATTCTGGTTGCATGTGATTGCATTAAACAATAAAGAATAAGTGCTAGATAATTGAAGTAAAATGACCCCATTCAGTTGGTAGATCAATTTTTTTCAGCCCTTTACATGTTATCTGAGAGTTTTGAAGCTTTTGTTGTTCATTGGCAGTCTTTGAAGCTTAAATGTCACAGTATATGTAGCATATTACCCAATAGCTCTATCTCACATTTCATTCATGTTGATTTAGGCAAGTTCATATTTCTCATTTACCCTTGTATCGTCTCATATCTAAATAATTAGGCAACTGCTAATTAGCCTTTAAGTACATAGCAATTAAAAGAAAGAAATAATTACAATTATCCTTGTGTACATTTGAACTATTAATCAAAGGCAATTAACAAACTAGCCCTAGAAAACCATGTGCGTGTTAATGTGTTGAATAACATGTATTTGTGCATAGGTGTATATGGATGCTATGAGTTGTGATTTCTACCATTGTGTAGCGCTTACTATTACTTGTACAGCCAAGCCACATGCAAGTAGAATTCATGATTCATGGCATCCAGATACACTCAAGGACAAATACAAATCAAGGTTGTTGGCATCCTGATAAGAAAGATGATGACATACATCCAATTAATGTATGTCACAACATCTTATTGAATAAAGATGATTTGGTTAGGCAGGTTACAGATGAGAATCCTTATTGGTGTGTGACTAATGCTCTTTTTGAAGACTTGTCAAGAAAATTGCATGCCAATACTATTAGAAAATAGGTAAAATCATATTTATTGATTGACTATGATTGATGGATCAAATGTGTACAAGGATAGTTAAATAATTAGGCAACTACTAATTAGTCTTTAAGTACATAATAATTAAAACAAAGAAATAATTACAATTATCCTTGTGTACATTTGAACTGTTGATCAAAGGAAATTAACAAACTAGCACTAGAAAACCATGTGTGTGTTAATATGTTGGATAACATGTGCTTGTGCATAGATGTTTATGGATACTATGAATTGTGATTTATGTTTGCATGTACCTGGTTTAAACATTTAATAATTAGTGCTTGATAATGGAATGAAATGAACTTGGACAAATGGAAATAGAATGACCCCATGGAATTGGAACATCAATGTTTACATGGCTTTAACATGATAGCAGATTTGCGTCCATGAGACTTATTTGAATCTCAAATGTCATACTGCATGTGGCATATTAGCTAATTGGCTTAACATGATAGCTTTCAAACAAGTTAATTTAGCGATCAAACAAGCTAATTGGCTGATGAATTAATTGTGTTCCATGGTTAGTCATAGCTAATTATTAGTCATCTTTATCCTCCAAATCAGTTAAATCAATCTTGCCTATTCACATTCACAGATACACAATCTTTCTGACCATTTTGTGTGCTTTTAATAGAATAGGAGCTTTAGAACAGGATATGTACATTCATCTAGGCATGATAAGACGTGGATTTTTGACAGACATTATGGTTTGAAATGTTGTCATGAATATGCATACAAAATATGGAGGCACAAGAAAAACATGTAAACTGTTTGACAGAATTCCTCAAAGAAATGTTGGCTCTTGGTGTGTAGTGATTGCAAATTATGCAGAGAATTATTTGTCAAAAAATATTTTTGCAAACTTTCAAGCAAATCAACTAAATAGCTGATCGAGTTAACTGTGAATCAAGTTACTTGAATAGTCAATGAAACTAGTTCATTGATAGATCAGTTTTCTTGAATAGTTAATTATAGTTAATTAAAAAACATCTTTATACACCAAATCAATTAAACCAATCATGGCCATTCATATGCAAAAAAGGAATTTCTTGAAAAGGCTTTATAGACAAGGAAGCAAATGCACTTGCTAGGTGCAAACCGAAATTGCAAAACCTTCGTCAACATCTTCCTTTCTGTTTCTTGTGCTACAAATATTCAACAAGCTATAGCTGTCCATATTAATTGTATCCCTTCGTCTATGTTGAAGCCATCTGTTTATTCTATTGCTTTCGCTATTATTTCATGGAAGCTCAAATGTCATAGTATATGTGGCGTAGCAGCTATAAGTCCATCTCACATTTCGCTCATGACAATTTAGTTTGTCTCATCTCTCTTTGATACACTAATCAAAGTCAATTAACAAATAAGTCAATCTTACACTTGACTCATGCAAATTAAGTCAATTCTATCTTTTACTCATTAATGAAATTAACTAATCAGCTTAACAAGATAGCTTTCAAACAAGTTAGGTCAGTGATCAATCAAGCTATTTGACTGATGAGCCAATTGAGTTCAATAGTTAATCATAGTAATAGCAAAAAAATCCTTGTTAGATGATGTCATAGTTGAATTTGCTTTTGTGTGCCTGTCTGCACTTTTGCTATAGCTTGAAGCAATGATGCTTTATGGTTCAAGTATTAAGTGTAATTGGAAACCTTTCTTGATTTAAATTGATTGATTTAAATCTGTTTGGAAACCATACTTACAGTGGTTCTTTAGGCTTGATGCAAAACAACAATATAGTTAAAATGCATGGCGAAAGCCTGTAGAGAACCATGGTCACACTTGTGCATTTGGAATTCAAGAACCTATGATAAATAGTCTGCCAAGTTAATCTATTTTCAATTAATACTTGTTTCTATTGAATCTAAAAAAAAACTTGCTGGTGTATTTCGGTATTTTGACTATTAGTATCCATTACACTATCACTGTCATCCATTGCAATTATAATTTTGGGAGTTGTTTGCAAAAATGTGTTTTGATGCATTGTGAAACCCAACTTGCATTTCTGGGATAAAATGAAGAAAAATAAATAAAAGTAGCAATTTGTTGCCTTGAGTAGCTCGTCTCTTGGTGTTCATTCAACGAGCACAAGAGCTTTTGCTCTGTCACTATAAATGTCCCCTTTGTATTGATAAAAGCTATCAGTTTTCAAATCTATGTCTTTGCTTAAATTTATTTGTATATGGAGTAACATTGTTTTCAAATCCATGACTGATAATAACATGTATATTAGAAAACTTTGAATCAAAATACACAAATCATTTAAAAAATAATATTTCTCTCTTTGTCTTATATTGCTACAGATAGAGCTTTTTATTATACCACAAATGGAGATTCTTACTCCAAACAAGATGGAATAGAAACATAAGATGCAATTGTTAGCTAGGTCCTTCATTGCTTCCTTCCTATTGGTAGATATCATAGAAAAGTAAAAACCTATTTCTAAGATGACAATGAATTTAAGGCACTTGAAATAAGTTTGTCTCTATAATATTGCCCACACTTATTTATCCCCAGTAGCTATGTATTGGCTTATAGGTAGATATAACAGTTGAAAATGCTATTGTAGACATATATTCACAATGTGGAAATATAGACAAGGTCCAGGAATTGGAAACAAGGAATGCATAGGAAACATAAGCTATGAAATACAATGACATGTAGCATAAACAAGTAATAGTTTAAACTCCAATAATCTGTGAAAAAGCTTTTATGAACATTGATTTTTTATCAGATTACTTTTGCAAAATACATGTGCACTGATGCAAAAAGGGTATCTGGTAATTTTGCTATCAATTCATATCACCTAAGAATTGCTTCCGATAGAGACACACTTCCTCCTCCATCTATTTTAGTTTAGCAGAATCTGGTCAAGAACTTTATTTTGTTAAATGAGTTTGAAATTGAAGATAACAAACCTAATAGCACTCACTTGGATAAACTATTTTGTATAGTCTAAATTTTATTGGTTCCTAGCATCAAGGCAGGAATACTCATGCATTCGGTTGGAATGCTTTTAACTGGCAGCATTGGGCAATCACATTTCAAAATTTAACATATTACTTATTTTTTTGTATAGTTTGAATTTGGAGAGCTATTTTTTATATTGGAAAATTAGCATTTATCTATTTTCCTATTCGTCTGAGTAGCTTTATAAATCATTTTTGTTTTGAAAATTTGGGAAAATGCGAATGCATAGATTGATTAAATAAATTTAAGCAAAGGCATAGTTTAAAAATTGGTGGCTAGAGGTATGTAATCCATGAAAGTAGATTAAATGCATTAAAATATCAAGAAAATGTGAGCGCATAAATTGATTAAATAAATTTAAACAAAGGCATAGTTTATAAAAACTAGCGGTAGGCGTCGTGTGCATGGATGCAGTTAAATGCGATTAAATTGCATCGGTGAAGCTAGGGAATGGCAGAGGGAGAGGGTGGCCCGATGTGGCGGTACTGGTCATTTAATATAGGGATTACTATGCATCTCTATTACGCTGCGTGTGTTGTTCGCGTGTTCCGTGGCGGCGTTACGAGGAAAAGTTTGTAGTGGCGAAGGCAAGAGAGATGTTATGGTACGCGAGTGCGACAAAAGCGAGGGATTACTTGAGGTGATAATTTGTTATTTTCCACAATTTCTTTCCATTAAAGTGCATAATGAAGTTGTGTTTCATAGTGCTTTAGTTGGACTATCACTATCACTTTGTGCATGATGTGTCAGTGCATGTATGTATGTATGCATGTCTCTATGTACATATGCATTTATCTATGTGCATATCTATGTAAACATTTGTAGATGCATATATGCATGTATGCATATGTCTCTGGATATATCTATGCATATATGTATTTATGCATATATGTATGTGTGTATAGATGCATCTATGTGTACATGCATGCATGCATATGGATGCATATATGTTTACGTCCATACATGCATTTATGTGTGTCTACATGGATGTATCTGTACATATATATACATATGTATACATATATGTGTGTGTCTATATGTATTTTCTAGGAAAGAGTTTACAGTGACAGGGCAAAGGTTGTCATGGTTCCAAAAAGGACACTTGTAGACAAGTTACTTCAGGCAATAAATAGTTATTTTCATCAGTTTTCTTTTATTTTAGAGTACACTTAAAATGGAATTTAGGTTTCATAGTGCTCAGCCCTAAGCTAATCTTCATAAGACTAGTTCTCGGATGAAGCAATTTATGTCCAATGTACGTATGGGAGCTTAACAATAACGAGATTGTATGGTGCTCTAAAGATTACATATCTTCAATTCTTTCACCAAAGCTGTTCCATAGTGCAAGCTTTTAGAGCCTTGTGTTGTTGGCATGTGCCATAATGGGACCATTGAACGTATGTGGGCGATTGTGTTGAAGGCTTTACAAAGCTGTCAAACAAATGCAATTCTGAGATATAAGCTTCAGCTCACAATTGCTTTTGGCTTTTGCAGGTGTCATTACAAAGCATAAAGGAAGAGAAGTTTTTTCCAAACTTCTAATTTTGTACTTTACATGATAATTCCACCTTATTAATTAATGAATCAAATTATCTTAATTAATTAATCTTCTTTTTCCTTCCAATGTCATTTCATATCTAATTAATTAGGTAAGCGCTAAATAGTATTTACATACATAATAATTAAAACGAAGAAATAATTATAACTATCCTTGTGCACATTTGACCCATCAATCAAAGTCAATTAATAAATCTAATTCCACCTATTCACTGATAGTATTCGCATGCAATTTCCTTAAGAAGTCTTGAAAAAGAGGATTACTCACACACTAATAAGGATTCCCATTTGTAACATCCCTATCCAAATCTTCTTCATTGAATAAGATGTGGCGTACATTAATTGGATGCATGTCATCATCTTTCTTATCAGGATGCCAACAACCTTGGTTTGTATTTCTCCTTGAGTGTATCTAAATGCCATGAGTTATGAATTCTACTTGCATATGGCTTGATTGCACAAGTAATAGTAAGTGCTACATAATGGTACAAAATAAACTTATGCAAATGGAAATGAAATGACCCCATTTAGTTATAAAATTAATATTTATCTGGCTTTCACTATTAAGTGATAGGCTGGTTTGGCGATAACCGGTAGCTAAAATTGTTTTATCGAACTTAACGGTGCTAGCATGGAGTGCGTGTCATTTTTGGCAAAGCTATTGACAAGTTGCCATGGCCTATTTACCTTGGGCCGGCAAGAAAATATGGCATCTATTCCATTGATTGCTCTTATGTGTATGCATGTCTCTATGTACATATGCATTTATCTATGTGCATATCTATGTAAACATTTGTAGATGCATATATGCATGTATGCATATGTCTCTGGATATATCTATGCATATATGTATTTATGCATATATGTATGTGTGTATAGATGCATCTATGTGTATATGCATGCATGCATATGGATGCATATATGTTTACGTCCATACATGCATTTATGTGTGTCTACATGGATGTATCTATACATATATATACATATGTATACATATATGTGTGTGTCTATATGTCTTTTCTAGGAAAGAGTTTACAGTGATAGGGAAAAGGTTGTCATGGTTCCAAAAAGGACACTCATAGACAAGTTACTTCAGGCAATAAATAGTTATTTTCATCAGTTTTCTTTTATTTTAGAGTCCATAGGTAGATTGGGTTTCACAGTGCTCAACCTACGCTAATCTTCATAGACTAGTTCCTCGGATGAGAAATTGTCTTTTGTCCAATGTACAATATGGGAGCTTAACAATAACTTGGTGCTTATGAGTCCTCTAAAGATTACATATCTTCAATTACTGCAGAACTATTCCATAGTGCAAGCTTTAGAGCCACTGTGCTATTAGCATGTGCCATAATGGGACCTTTCGAACAATATGTGGACAATGTGTTGAGAAGGCTTTGCAGACTGTCAGGCAAATGCAATTTGCAGATATAAGCCTAAACTCCACAATTGCTTTTAGCTTTCTCGTTGTCATTAAAGCATAAAGGAAAGAGGATTTTTTCCAAACTTCTAATTTTTGTACTTTTACATGATAATTCACCTTATTAATTAATGAATCAAATTATCTTAATTAATTAATCTTCTTTTCCCTTCCATCATTTCATATCTAATTAATTAGGTAACTGCTAAATAGTATTTACATACATAATAATTAAAACAAAGAAATAATTATAACTATCCTTGGGCACATTTGACCCACCAATCAAAGTCAATTAATAAATCTGATTCCACCTGTTCACTGATAGTATTGGCATGTAATTTCCTTGAAAAGTCTTGAAAAAGAGGATTACTCACACACCAATAAGGATTCTCATTTGTAACGTCCGTATCCAAATCATCTTCATTGAATAAGACATTGTGGCATATATTAATTGGATGTATCTCATCATCTTTCTTATCAGGATGCCAACAACCTTGGTTTGTATTTCTCCTTGAGTGTATCTAAATGCCATGAGTTATGAATTCTAGTTGCATGTGGCTTCATTGCACAAGTAATAGTAAGTGCTACATAATGGTACAAAATAAACTTATGCAAATGGAAATGAAATGACCCCATTTAGTTAGAAAATCAATATTTATCTGGCTTTCACTATTAAGTGATAGCTGGTCTAGCATTAAACAGTAGCTAGAAATTGTTTTTATCAGAACTTAACGTGCTAGCATAGGTCTGTGTTGTTTTTTGGCTTAGTATTGACAGGTTTCCATGGCCTATTTACACTTCTTCAGACGCTTAAGCAAATATGGCATCTATTCCATTAATTGCTCTTAAAGAGCTTATGCC
>VDFB02089554.1:0-45777 GCA_007258455.2 Sequoia sempervirens
ACATGTTTGTCCAAACACTTTTAGGGCCCCTCAAATTCGCATTGCAAATACATTGTTGCACAACCTTCACAGAATTAGTGGAAAAGGGGGTCCAAATTGAGAAAGCCCTTATCGCAAAGGGAGAACTGAGGTATGGTTCCAAAAATACAAACACCAACCCACCCGCTGACAAAAACAGATACTGGGTCAAGAATAAAATGTTACAAATAATGGTGTTGTTGACGCCAAGACTACAAGTCCCGTATTGGCTCTGAAAGGGGTGCAACAACAAAATAGACCAACAACGACATTGACACCTCCCCCCAATACTCCTGCAAACAGTCAAAATGATCAAAACCGTCAAGGACAATATCATCAACTAAGACAATTCCCTAGGGGTCGCACATACACCAATTTAGGAGAACCCATTGCAGATGTCCTCAAGAAATGCATCCAACATGGGGTCATCACACTTCCGGAAATAAAACTTTATGACCCCGGACAATTCAAACCAGCATGGTGGGATGACAACGCAATTTGCGAATACCATCGAGTCAAAGGGCATACAACCTCCAACTGTCGACAACTGAAAAACGTAATCCAAGACCTCATTGAAAATCGCACCATCGAAGTAGGTGGATCGCAATTCAATTCCAACTCAGATCATACTATCCACAAGAATCCACTGCAGGATCATGGTCCCCATAAGGCTTCCACTTCAGGTCCACAAAACCAGGCTAACTTCACCCGAGCCAAGTACGATTACTCTGGTGGACCAATAATAAATAATGTTAGAACGGACGAGGAGTACATCAACACCATTACGATCAAGAGAGCACCACAGTGCAATGCTACTACGCGAAGTGGCAAGGTCACTATAGCTGGTCCACCTCCCCCTAGACAAGCCAAGATCATTATAGCAAGCCCATCTGCTGAACAATCACAACCAGCTTCATCTACTAAACAATCAAAACCTGTCTCAACCCCACAATAATGGAAACCCAAAAGTCAGTTCAATCTCATTGACCAACTAGGAAAGACTCCTGCGCAAATATCTATCCTTGAGCTGCTTCGTATCTCTCCTACACACAAAGAAATCCTGGATAAAACTCTCTTAGAGTCGTCGGTCCCAAAGGACATTGATGTCAATCAGTTTGAAACTATGGTGGGATATCTCACCACGCTGCACCATGTCACCTTCTCAGATCAGGATTACTCATCATCTAAAACCAGCCACAATGATGTGTTACACATAGAAGTTTTTGTCCACAAGCACAAGGTTAGACGGGTTTTAATAGATGGCGGAGCAGGGTTGAATATATGCTCCCTTAAACTGGTCAAGGCTCTCGGATTCTCTGATGCATGCGTAGACCCAACGAAAATCATAGTGATCAAAGCATATGATGACGAGGAACGCTCTTCGCGAGGTGTTATCTCTCTCCCTATCAGAGTGGGACCACTCATTGTCGACACAACTTGCCAGGTCCTGGATTCGGAACTACCATACAACATCTTACTTGGCCACCCATGGATCCACGCCTTAAGAGCCGTTCCATCGACATACCACCAATGCCTCAAGTTTCCTTTTGATGGTACAGAAGTAACCATATACAAAGACCCTGACCCTTTCCAATATTGTACCAATTTAAGGGGTATCTCTAAAAACCAAGTACCTATTAACTGGGAAGCACCTGGCTCCTCGTCCAAATATGTCGACCCTTCCATGCTCGGGTCATCTTCCACATCCACTCCATCCACGTCTTCTGACATATCACAACCCTCCACCAACCCTAAGACCGAATCAACTGATAAAATCTAGGACCTCGGCTGCGGAGAGTTCAAACTAAATACAGCATACAGCATAACTACAATACCCACTCCTCCAAAGATATATGGTCGACCATGTTTCAGAATGAAACCGCAAGAAACATTCAAAGTTCCACCGAATACAGTTTTCATCAAGTGGGGAGACATGAGTGATGAAGACCTTACCGACATCACAGGATGGATCTACAAGGATACAGTCTCACTACCTCCACTACCAGTCCAGAAATATGGCAAGGGTTACAATATCATGAAGGCTAAAGGCTACGATGGTACTAGTGGCCGTGGAAAAAATAAAACTGGTCGAAGAGAACCCATAGAAACTTTCCAAACTCTGAAGTATCTTGGATTAGGGTTTGGATCACTCGACAATGACGATCGACGTACCCATGAACTTTCGAGTGAGCCGGTACATGCTTCTGAAAGTGTTGAGACTACTAGGGAATACCTAACCAAAACAGACTCCCACGAGTGGGAATTTGGCTCCAAACGATCCCTAAGTGACTGTTGTCTTGATGATTTATTTGTCGAACCAGGGGAATTGACCTCTAAACAACGATTTTGGCAAACATTCAAAATTGAGCGGGCACCAAACAAAATCCCTACTGCGTCTCATGACAGCATAACAACCACCACCAGAACCCCCTCCGGTCAAAGAAATCTATCCGAGTATCGGAATGACGCATTGATAACCCGAGGGGCTGTCAAACCTTCACCCCTTATTATGACAACGAATATGACACTAGTGAAGGAGAATACTGGATAGAGTCCGATGTCGAGTTGGACGATGATAACCTCATCTACAACATCAATGCATCCATCTCTATGTTATCGGCATCCTCACCCGAATTCACTAGCCTTGACGATGGCATTTCCTTAGTCTATCCTGAACTAGTCGATTGGGACCAACAAGGACCGCCAGTTCTGGACACATTCCAAAATGATGAAGCCATTGCTGAATTCATGGGATTACGCGAAGGCATACCAAGTGGCGATCACAAATCAGGATTTTCTATTGATCTAGACTGCACGGCATACTTCGGTGAGATGGTTCAGTCCTCTAGTCGCAAAAGTAAAAATAAAGTAAAAAATGAAACGTCTCTAGGTGAAAACTGAAAGGCACCTCTTGACGGTAAAATAGTAAAAACAAAGGACGTATCTGCGGGTGAAAACCTCTCGGAGGCGCCCAAAGATGGAGGACTGGACTTTCTCCCCGTGCAACAGGAGAGATCGGCCATGCTTGTTGAGGACACCATAGAGGATAACATTTCGACTCCAGAAGACCCCAAGATGGTCCTATTTGCGGCATCATTGACAGATGAAGAGAAACCAAAATTTCATAAATTCTTTGCAGAACAGAAAATAAACTTTGCATGGTCCTACACTGACATGCCAGGATTGGACCCCAAACTGGTTCTACATCATCTGCCACTAGTATCCAATGCTAAACCAGTCAAGCAGAAGTTGTGCAAAATGCACCCACAAGTTGCTCTATTGGTTAAGGCCGAGTTAAAGAAATTACTGGATGCCGGATTCATAAGGTCTATAGATTATGCTGAATGGATTTCCAACCTAGTGCCAGTGACAAAGCCAAATGGACTAATTCGGGTATGTACAGATTTCTGGGACCTAAACAAAGCATGTCCAAAGGATGACTTTCCTTTGCCCAACATTGACATCATAGTCAATCTAACTGTAGGACACGAGATGCTATCCCTCATGGATGGTTTCTCTAGTTACAATCAAATTCGCATTGCTCCCGAGGACCAACACAAAACAGCATTTACTTGCCCATGGGGTACATACTGTTGGAACGTCATGCCCTTCGATCTCAAAAATGCAGGTGCCACATACCAAAGGGCTATGACCATGATCTTCCATGATATGATGCACAATCTAATGGAAGATTATGTAGACGACTTATTAGCCAAATCAGCAACAAGGAAAGATCATTTGAAGGTACTTGACAAAATTTTCAAGAGGCTAGAAGAGTACAAGGTTCGGTTAAACCCTAAGAAATGTGTTTTTTGGGTCACGTCAGGTAAGCTATTGGGGTACATAGTTTCCCGAAGAGGCATAGAGGTCGATCCGGAAAAGGTTAAAGCAATCACAGACATGCCTCCACCTAGAGGGATCAGTGAACTCAGAACCCTACAAGGCAGAGTGCAATCTATTCGTCGTTTCATAGCCCAATTGGCAGATAAGTGCCACCCATTCCAGTATCTGTTACGCAAAGGTGTCCCCTTTGTATGGACAGATAAATGTCAATAGGCCTTCTAGCAAATCAAAGATTACCTGCTATCAACACCAGTCCTCATGTCGCCTATTCATGGAAATCCATTAATTCTATACATCTCGACCACTAGTTCTGCACTGGGGGCATTACTAGCTCAAAATGATCATGAAGGGAAAGAAAGAGCAGTCTACTACATCAGCCGCACACTGATCGGTTACGAGCTGAATTACACATACATTGAACGTGCATGCCTCACAGTTGTCTTTGCAGCCCAAAAACTAAGGCATTATATGCTCAATCATCAGACACAACTAGTTGCCAAAACTGACCCATAGAAATACCTATTAAGTCGAGCAGCGTTAACAGGCCGATTGGCAAAATGGGTCATGATCCTAAGTGAGTACGACATACAGTACATTGAACGCAAGGCAATAAAAGGGCAAGTAATAGCAGATCAACTGGCAGATGTGCCAATGCAAGCCTCTCATCTGTTGGTAACTGATTTTCCTGACGAGTCCATCTTTCATACGGAACCAGCAACACCATGGAAGTTGTATTTTGATGGGTCCCACACTGGTCATGGCTCAGGGGCTGGAATCTTTTTCATCACACCACAAGGGGATTCAATTCCTAAGTCATTTCGAATCACTTTCCCTTGTACAAACAACATTGCTGAATATGAAGCACTAGTTACAGGTCTCAAGTTGGCAATCAAATGGAAAATTCAGACATTGCTGGTGTTTGGGGATTCCCAGTTAGTAATCAACCAAGTGAATGGTGACTATGAAACAAAGGATGATAAGTTGCTTCCTTACAAGAGGATGGTGGATAGTTTCCTAACATACTTCCAATCAGTGTCTTTTGAACAAATCCCCAGGGTACAGAATAAGGCAGCGGACGCAATGGCTACTATTAGTTCTCTCTTGGACATCCCTAAAAATGTGTCACAATTTGAGTTCCTAGTAGAACAGCTGTTGATACCAGCATATGATATCCCAGAGTCGGAAATGGTTTGCGAACTTGTTGGTCCCAACTCTCCCTGGTATCAGGACATTTATGACTATCTAAGGACTCACACCCTTCCATCGAACCTATCCAATAACCAAAGAAAGTCCTTCATTAGGAAATCCGCAAGGTATGCCATTATCAGTGACACCCTATACCACCGTAGTTTCGACAATACCCTCCTTAGATGTCTTGACACCGATGAAGCATGTACGACCTTACGAGAAGTGCACGACGGTGTATGCAGATCTCATTCGAGCGGTCCTACTCTGGCTAAGAAACTAACGAGACTTGGATATTATTGGCTGACAATGGAAAAAGATGCAATGGGGTATGTGGGAACGTACTTGGGAGTGATAGGATCCATGGTGATTTGGTCGTATCGACACAAGAACTTCCAATCGCTGCATTTAACCAATGGGGACTGGAGTACCATTGGTGCATTCATCCAACCTCCTGGGCCATGAGATTCATTATCATGGCGGTGTTTCACCCGAGTGGATTAGAGCCATTCCATTGACATGCATTCTTGACAGAGCAAATATCAAAGTTTGTCTCCGGTTACATCATTTGCCGGTATGGCCTCCCATAGTCCATCATCACTGACAACGGACGTCCGTTCAAAAACTAAGACGTACATGAGTTATGTGAGCAATTCCATATCCAGCACCACTTTTCATCCCCATACTACCCCCAAGGAAATGGCCAAGCTGAGGCGTCGAATAAAACCATTATCAAGATCCTTAAAAAGACTGTCAATGACGCTGGCCGCGATTGGCACATACAACTTAACCCTGCTCTGTGGGCTTACCGAACTAGCATTCGAACGCCTACAGGAGCTACCCCATTCACCCTGGTTTTTGGCGCGGAAGCCATCTTACCCATTGAGGTCAAAATTCCTTCACTACGGGTCTCTTTGAAGGGTCTAACTAATGAAGAGGAATACCGACAATCACGCTTGCACGAGCTAGAAATGCTGGATGAAAGAAGACAAAACTCACTGAATCACCTCCAAGCATATCAAAACCGCCTTTTGTCGCAGCTACAATAAAAAGGTCATGGTCAGAAAGTTCGACATTGGCGACCTGGTTCTCATGCAGAACCCTAAGAACCAAGTAGACAGAGAAAAGCCAGGCAAGTTTGAACCAAACTAGCTGGGTCCATATATCATCATATCTTCTTTTGGTTCTGGAGCATATCAACTGGCAACTCTAGATGGGGAACAATTGACTGAACCCATCAACAGTTTACACCTCTGAAAGTTCTACGCATAGCATCAGAGGACAACGCTGGAAGACCCTAAAATACAAAAAAATTGAAAAATGAAAAAAATTGTCACCTTAATGAAAACCTGGCAAACAGGCGTCTTGGTGACACCAAAAAAAAAATCAAAAAATCACAAAAATAGTAAAAAGCAAAATAATTCGTCCAATAGTGAAAACATGGAAAACAGGCGCTTTGGACAAGTACCATGGTGAAAACCTGGCAAACAGGCACCATGTGTAATCAATCATTGCTCTGCCATCTATTGTCAATTGGTCTAAACTTGGCTTAGGATGAAAGCTATCTTCACTGTTATTCCACAAGTCACCGTCACATCCTACTCTACCTGTCCTAGTGGACGAACGATTGACATCAAGCCCTAACGACTGTTTGTCCAGCAAGTGAACAGCATCTTATCCGTATCCCTTGCCAATGGCTAAGTCTTAAACCTAACTGGGGGCAAAATGTTTATCACAAAAACATCATAAAATTTCCTGAAAAAAAGACAAAAACATCATAAAATATCCTGAAAAAAGACAAAAACATCATAAAATGTCCTGAACAAAAGACAAACATCATAAAATGTCCTGAAAAAAAGACCAAAAACATTGCAAAGGGGCCTGAAAAAAGACCTAAAAATCATAAAATGTCTTGAAGAAAACCAAATAAAACATTCGACCGCGCAAGGCACACAAGTGCAATGTCATCTCTGGTCTAAGTCAATCAAGTCAATAAGTCCATGTCATTGTCCGAACTACGTTGTCTCTGCGCATTTGCTATGTAGGCAAGACTCATACTTGAGTCCCCGAGACATTAGGTCAGTCCTATTAGGTTTGTCAAAATAAATCATGGCGCAATCTTTGCTCATCAAGACAAAGTCATTGGTCGTGTCGAACTACGAGGTCTCTGAGTGTATGACGTAGGCAAGGCCATCTATCGATGAGCCCCCGAGGCCGCACTAGGTCAGTCCATTAGGGTTCATGACACTACAGTGGCACACACGTCAAATATCTTCAATCAATGTCCAAATGGAAAAACTCCTGTAAAACAATCTTTTATTCATATAATCAAACACAAGTCAACCTCAGTCAAACACAAAGCAAAGCAAGTCAAATCATTATTACTGATTAAACTATCAAATTTTGGTTAGTCTTCAGATGAGTCCTTCTGAAAGATAACCTCTGTCATTTACGCCTTAGGATGTGTCCTTCCTAGGCGTCGTCATCGTCATTCGGCATTTTGAGCGATCTTCTTGACAATTAAATATCACTCTTCCTGACATTAGTGTTCTTCAGATGAGTCCTTCTAAAGAACCAACTCTGTCATTTATGCTTTAGGATGTGTCCTTCCTAGGCATCATCATTATTTTGAGGGACCCCTTACGACCATTAGGGATCAAATCCTCCCGACATTCGGCATCATTCAGGATGTGTCCTTCCTGAATTCACCAAGTCTCGACATTTTCAAGGTCATCAAAACTTTAAATATTCGGACATCTTGACATCGTCAAACATGACACCTTGGCATCAAAACAATGGATATCCAGAGGCACTTGACAAACACTTGACAATTATCTTTTCATCTTTTATCATGTTATTAGTTTTTCAGCGAGATCCCACTAAGCAGGATTTAGAGAAGCAGCGATGTAGCATGACAATTGACACGCATGACTATTAGCTTCTCAGCGAGATCCTGATCTTGGGATTTAGAAAAGCAACGACATATCATGATAGGGACTTCATTTTTTTTTATAATCATGTCACTAGTTTCTCAAGGATGTCCTGGCAACAAGATTTAGAGAAGCAACGACATTTCATGATCTGTCATTGTCTTTTTCTGCTTGTGGTTGATGATGACAAGATTGGGGCAAGCACGCTCCTAGTATGAGTCATACTCATCCTTGTCTGTGACTATTTTTTCTTGGATAATGGTACAACCTTGCACACCTAGATCTACGTCATATCTTGGTGTTTGTTGACCATTACAACAGTTTGCCCAATGATGATTAAAGAGCAACGAATATTAAAAGTCCTATAGTAAAGTTTTGAAGGATTTGTATCTTCTCATAGGTCTCATATCTTCTCCTCTTTGGTCTGGTCATCTTCTCTCATCAGTCCCGCCATCTTCTCTCATCCATCCTGTGATGATATCCTGTGTCATTCAAAAACATAAGTGCATATATGATATATCCATTGCATTAGGTCCATACATACATCATCCATGGCATTAAATAATATCATACATGGCATTACATCATATACATAATCACGAACATTGCATTAACATAATCATCATCATTGCATCTTTTACATAAATGCATCATACACATCATTAACATAAGCATATGAATATTGCATCATCATGGCATCAAAAATCACAACATAGACATCATAATACATAAATGGCACCATAAATTAAGCATCGTACATCATACACACATAATGCATAGAACATCACATAACACACATAGGCCGCATCAAAACTGCATCATCATATAATATCATCTCAAAAATATGCAATGTCACAGGATAGAGTCAATGGATATCCCAAAAATGGAGCTCGCAGGCTCAACAATAAACATAGTGTGTCCAAATACAAATATGCCCCTAGGGTAGGCTCTCATCATCCCCTCGGGGTGAAGAATGTGGTGGTGGCTGAGGCCACGTCAGCGGCTGCAGAAGCAATGGATGGTCTGTAGTGGCACGTGTGCGTGAAGATGAGGAAGGCTGAATGAAGGCATCATCGTGACAGTATGGAGCACCTGTGAGGTCACCGCTGCTGGACTCTGAGAAGTGGTAGGATCTGTCACTGGTGGCTGACCCTGTACTGACCTCTGTGCTGAACCAATGGAACCCTGACTGTGCCCCGAATGATGACTCAGAGTATGCTTGCAGGAGTGATGTGATCTGTGGCCTGATGTGTGTCCTATGGAAGTCGACCCTCGTGCTGCTGGTATGGCTCACGGTACCCGCTGCCACTGCCGACACCCGTGCCCACTACGTCACCGTGCGTGATGAAGACGGGGTAGGGATCTGTTGCTGGCGGCACCTACACCGCTTGTAGGGGGTCTGTCTTGTCCCAACACAGTTGCTCACCCTGCATAGCTCGAGCCATGTCTCCCTATGGATTCACTGTCCTGGGGCTGCGGCTTCTGATGCACCATCGGCCGAGATCTGTACGGTGAATCACGCTGATCCGCTCTGCGGGCTGCCTCAGGAGGTGCCAAGCTCTTCCTCCATTCCATTTGGCATCTCCTTCCCATTCCACCTCTGGCTCCCCCTCCTGTCTCCCCTCGCCCTCTCTCTCCTGTCTGGGCTGCTCCTCCATCTCCCCCTCCTCACCAACCTCGGGGATAGCATCTAATGCTACCCTCGCCACGCGCTGTCGCACCCTGCGACCTGGTACCTGTCTGTCCCGCCGTCGCCTCCTGCCATCTCCACCGTCATCTCCACCTTGACCTCTGTCTCCACCATGGCCTCCATCTCCACCTCGACCTCCATCATCACCCCAGCCTCCGTCTCCACCTCGCCCTCCATCACCACCCCTCCCTCCATCTCCATCCCTTCCCCTGCCTCTGCCTCTGCCTCTGCCCCCATCTCTGCCTCTGCCCCCTCATCTGGCTCGTGGCACTCGTGGAATCACTGACCGCCTGTCAACTGGTGCTGGCCCGTCAGGATCTGTCAATGGCATGGGTCGGCGTGCCTACCACCATAGATCATAGGCTGGTGTGGTACCTGGATCTGATGCCCCACCTCTCCAACCCTAGGCCTGGGCTACTAACCCGTCAATCTGCTGTGTCGCAAAGGCCACAGGGATGGCCGGCCCCCATGTATACTCTCTAGATGATCAGGCATACTCTGCCATCCCCATGGGTACATCCTGCTGCTCCCCGAACTGTCTCAGTACATGCTGCGGTAGGTACATCTCAATAATCAACGATGTCTGTACTGTCCTGCCAATGAGGTATCGATACTGCCTGCAAAAATTGAGATGATCGTCCTCATCATCCCATGCCTCACAATCCCTGTAGGGTCTCCAGATGAAGGTCACCATGGTATCAATCCGATGCCGCCACCACCCTGTCTCACCCATATGAGTCTGCTGTAATGCGCCGGCATAGTAGTAGGAGTAAGGCATCCCCTCGACCAACTGTGGTCTGTCGATAGGAGGGCAGAATATGGCAATACGCTCCCATGCCCAGATCATCATCAGTGTGGTCCCATAGGAGATACTCTCTCCTCTCCTGTACACAATGTCATGCAGCTGATGATAAAGTGTCCCCAGCAAACAAGGACCCCATGCATAAACTGTACTATCTCGTCTCATGCCGACCATGACATCCCCCCAACCAATCAGAAATCTGTGTCCTCGTCGGTCAAGAACCAAGATGCCACCAATCAGAGTCACCAGGAATGCATCAAAACGACTGTAATGCTCTGCCAGGAAATCCCAATGGATCTCGTAACCCTCAATGCCGATTTCGGCACCCTGATCCTGGTAGTACGCCCAGAAGGTCTGCTCGCCATGACGGGGATCGTACACGATCCGCTCCCCTCGAATCGGAATCTGGAGAATACGGTAGATGTCCTCCAAAGTAATCGTAGCCTCACCTGTCGGCAGGTGAAAGGAGCAGGTCTCAGAATGCCATCTCTCGCACAGCGCCGTCAGCAAACCCCTGTTTTCCCGAATGGCGGGCATGAACGCAGCATGGAATAGACCGAGTCTCATCAGTCATCGCCGTGATCGCGGGCCTAGCTGATCGACAAACCGAAAGGTCCTCGGTCTGCTCTCTCTCGTATAAATTGGGGCAACCTGCCTCTACAAAAGGATGAACACTGCATTAGCACCTTTTTGGACAACTGTGACCATCATGGAAAATAACTTAGGGCATGAAAGCATCAAAACAAGTTAAAGTAAGAAAACAGGCAAATGCGTCTCGAAAATGCAATTGCGTCGCAAAAACACAAGTGCGTCGTTCCAAAAATCAAATGTGTTGCACCAAGTCAAGCGCGTCGCTTAATTACACTTGCGTCACGAATTGCGGCGTTTGCGTCGCCACATTGCGAATGCGGCGCGGCATTTCATTTGCGACAATCAAACAAACAGATGCGTCGCAACATTGCAATTGCGGCATTTGAGATGTCAAATGTGACCCGGTTAAGCACTTGTGTCACACCAAATATCGAATGCGGCGCAAACCGCCGGTGCGGCTCGTTTGTTCAATGCACTTGCGTCGCGACGCATCAAATGCGGCGAACGCGAAGGCAATTGCGGCTTACGCGAACACATATGCGTCACAGCGCATTCGTTCACTACCCTAGAAAGCATTAAAAAAACACGTAAAACGAGAAAATGACAAAGTGGGATTAGGGTACATACCGCTGGTCCTGAGCCCTCTGGCCGTCTGAAGGTCCTCACGATCTCGCCGCGGTGCTCTGTCACTAGAATGACCATCGTAGCTGCTGCGCCTTTCACTCTGAGCTCTCAGGATTCGCAAGGTGAATAGTGAAAATGAATTGACTTTTACCCCTTTGACCACCTATTTATAGGGTGAAAGTGACATTTTTCAACCGCGGTTAATACTGGAGGCTCACTTCTGCACCTTTAACCTCCCCATAAGTTGCCTTTAACATGTCAAAATCTGAAACCGACTGCGCCGCTGTTTTTCTAGCCATCAAATTGATTTATCGGGACCTTTTGCAAATTTTTCTGGCGCCGACCCAAAATTTGAAAATTTCCTGAGGGGGCAGGAATACTCCGTACCTTCACTAGGGCATATTCTTGACTTATTTTCTTTGTCACAATGCGACAAGCGACATTATGACAAAGAGGGGCAAAATGTAGACACCTAAAAATGACCTAGGCCTGCAAGCTTCATTTTTACCACTTTCATTCTAGCATAATTATAACATTTAATTATGTCTTTGGTCCACATTCGACTATTGATTAAATAATTCATAATTATTTAATTAATTCATGTCATTTGTTCCTCCTTGATTATTAAATAAATAAATTTTATTTATTTATTAAATATGTCGTTAATTGTCTATATTCCTTTAATTAAATAAATTTACAATTCCCATTTAATTCTTCCTTGTCATTTCTATCTTCTCACAATTAACAAATTCCATTTATTTAATTACTACTAATTAAATCCCTCTTTCTTCTAAAATTAAATAAATTTATTTATTTAATTTTGTCCATTCTCTCACTATAATTAAACAATTATCCCAATTATTTTAATTATTCATTAGCTTTTTCTCTCTTTAAAATTAAATAAATTTGATTTATTTAATTTAGCCAATTCTCTTGAATTTTGAATTAAATCATTATTTAAATTCAAATTAATTCTTTTGTCACATTCTTCCATAATTAAATAATATCTTTATTATTTAATTATTTACTGGTCACCTGGAGTAAATAAATTTTATTATTTAAATTCTTCAGCAGCCTCTTTATCCGTGCCAGTCTTATCTTCCAAATTAATTCTTGACTTTTGACTTCTCATTTAATTTCGACCCTTGATTGAATTATCTTATAATTCAATCTTGGCCCTTCATCCTTATCATTTGCCCTAATTTTGACCTAACCCTAATGCACAACAGCATTTAATCTTGATCATTGATCCTAGGGTTCTTGTCATCTTTTCATCCTGGCCACACATTCAAAATTGCAATTTTTATAAAAGGGCAATTTTGTTCTCATTTGCTGGCCGGCTCTCTCTTGGCCTTTTGATTTCTAGACCTATAGTCTATGTCTACTTTATGTCAACTTAGGGTTATAGTTTTTACAGTCATTTGTCGCTTAGCTTATTGTAGGGTCATTTTATTTTCTGCAAATCCTTCAACACTTGCATAGGGCTTAGTCATTTGTCATAGTTGCTCATACAAATCTGAGGGCACATATTAATTTACTGCAAGCTAGGAGGTGTAACAAAGATCAATCATGGAAGGTGGAAACTTAGGGTAACATGGTCCCTTTTGTCTTCACATCACTTCCTTTGTACTTTGTTATTTTATAGGAATTTTATTGTTATTGTGCTAACCCCTCTAACATATTTTAGAATTTTCCCTTGATCACAATACGATCAGCCCAAAGAGCGTCGTATAACTTGGTATGCCAAGCCCGTTGATTTGACTCAACCAACTTGCGTATAATTGTGACAATATTCTTATTGGATGATTCGGCTTGTCCATTACCCTGAGGGTAATAATCTGATGAATGAGACAACATAATGTCGTGATCAAAAAAAAAACTTAAAATCTCCTCTGACGAGAAGCAAGTTGCATTGTCAGTCACAATTTTTTGAGGAACTCCGAAGCGAGAAATAATATTCTCCTTGAGAAAACTGCAAACCACTTCAGACGTAGCTCGTTTAGTAGGAATTGCCTCAACCCACTTTGTAAAATAATCTGTCGCTGTAAGGACAAAAACATGCCCCTTGCTGGAACTTGGGTTGACGGGACCTACAAAATCAATACCCCATTGCTGAAATGGAGCATCAATGATAACTGGCCTGAGAGGAAAGGATGCCAATTTCACTTTACCAGCAAACTGCTGACATAACTGACATTTGTACACCCAATCATATGCGTCACGAAACATAGTCGGCCAATAAAACTGTGCTCGTAGAATCTTAAATGCAGTGATCCTTGATGAAAAGTGTCCTTCGCACGCTTGATTATGGAAAACTTCTAACAACCTTCACTGGTAATCCTTTCCGACACATAATAGGAAAGTTCCATCAAGGCCACGCTTGTACAGAACGTTATTAACTAGCATGAAATTCTGTGCTTTCAATTTCAGTGTTCTTTTCTGTTGTTTGTCCATATGACGTGGACATTCTCCATACACTGAATAATACCAAAGAGGTGTGTACCACTCTTCTACAGAATTAACTAATAAGACCAAAGGAAGGTCTTCTTCAATTTCTTGATTTGAACTAACTCCACCATTGCTTTTGAACTTGTGATTTCCATCCTCTGCCAACAATCTGCAAAGACCTTGCCCACGAACAAGCTTGGTTGGTTTGATCTCTAGATCATATTCTTGAACCCTCGTGATCCAATTTCCTCTTTTTGTGCCCATCTCCTGCTGAGTAAGCTCACTTTTTACTGCTGGATCGGTGACATACACCGTAGTATGTGAATTCAAAAGATAAAATCTGAAATTTTTGACAGCTCGGACAACAGCATAAGCATTTTTCTTGATCTGGGAATAACGCATCTCAGCATCTTTGAAATTAGCACTCATAAAAGCAATAGGAGATTCACCCTCTTCGCTGAGTTGTTGTGTCAAAATGGCAGATAGTGAATGTTCCGACGCATAACAATAAAGAATGAAATCCTTCTGAAAGTTAGGTCGAACTAACACTGGTGCATTAGCAATAGCTTCTTTTATCTTGATAAAGGCCTGCTTGCCTTCATCCATCCACACAAATGTAGACGTCTTCTTCATCATTGCTAATATCTCCTTTGTCAGCTCTAAGAAATCAGGTACAAATCTTTGGATAAAGTTAACTTTACCAAAAAATGAGTGCACCTGCGTTTTGCTTGTAGGGATAGATAAGTTTTTGATTGAATCCACCCGATTCGGATCTATTCTGGTACCTTCTTTGGAAACGATATGACCAAGTAACTTGCCCTCTGTTACCGCAAAGATTGTCTTCTTCAGATTCAAAGATATTTTATGATACCTACATCTCTCGAACACTTTCACAAGGTGTGAAAAGTGATCACTCCGTTTATCTGAAAAAATGGTTAAGTCATCAAGATAGACGACTATGATCTTATTCCTAAGATCCCCAAACGCTAAATCCATGGCTCTCTGAAAAGTAGCACCGGCGTTGATAAGGCCGAAAGGCATCCTCTCATAAGCAAACGTTCCCCACGGCATGGTGAAAGCTGTCTTGATCTAATCCTCCTCAGCCACTGCAATTTTATTGTAACCAGAAAAACCATCAAGAAGTGATAGCATTTTCGATCCGGTAACTGTCTGCAATGTATGCTCCATGATCGGTAAGGGATAATTGTCCTTCAAGGACGATTGATTTAAGTTCCTGAAATCAACGCAAATTTTGATTTCTCCATTCTTTTTGCGCACAGGAACAATATTTGACACCCAGGTGGAGTGATGAATAGGAAAAATTATTCTGGAATCCACCATCTTCTAAATTTCCGCGTAAATAGTATCTTGAATTCGCGGATTATAATGTCTTTATTTCTGCTTGAAAGGCTTCACTTCAGACTTCAGCGGAATTGTATGAGACAATTCAATGGGTGTGAAGACCTTTAAATATTCATATGACCAGGCAAAAACATCCTTGTATTGCTTGAACAAGGCGATAAACCTCTCAGTCTTGTCCGGAGTACAACACTTGCCCAAATTCACAAGCCGAGGCTTGTCTTCAGTACCTATGTTGACTTGACTATATTCTGACGAAGTATTCACCCCTGACCTTTTCTGATCTTGGATGTAATGATCATGCCTGTCAAAAATATCCTCTAAGCATACAAAACCTTTAGGAATCTGATTTCCCTTCAATTGTATGATTCCAGATTCTATAACCTCATATTCTTCAGTAATTGACTCTTTGTGAGGAATTGAACTCCCTTCAAAGAACAATTCTTTGTAGTTGTCTCCCATGACAAGAAATTCTTTGATATCTTCATCATCACTGAAGACTTGCCAGTTGTCTGAATTATCAGGGACAGCTGGTCTGTAGATAAGCTCAATAACAAATGAATTCTGACGAAAGTCAGAGTTAGGCATAAAAAGAGCAGCTGAAACTGCAAGTGCATCAGCTTTGCTATTGTTCATTCTTGAAATGTATTTGATATTAAATGCATTGAACCATTCGATTACATTCCATACTCTCTGCCTGTAGTTCTGGAGACGATTCTTTCTTACGTGAAATTGCTCTCTGACCTGCTTTACGATCAGCTCTGCATCTCCTTTAACTTGAAGCAGCTTGATCCCCATATCCTTTGCATTTTTGAGACCTAACAAAAGCGCCTCATATTCTGCAGTATTATTAGTGCAATCAAATTGCAACCTATATGCAAAAGGATATAAACGACCTTCGGGAGAGATAATCACTACTCCCGCTCTGGAACCTGAAGTTGAACAACTGCCATCAAACTGCATCGTCCAAACTTTCGATTCTTCATCTAGTAACTCGGTGGAAAGTGCAAAATTCTGACAATCATCTGCCACTTCAGACACCATAGCGTATGTGCCTAGACCCGTGTCTTGATACAACACTTGAGCATGTGGATCCTAGGACTTTACCACTGTAAACTTTGATTTGGTTTCCGGCTCTAACTTGAAAGTACCTTTCTTTAATGGGATTATCGCGAACGACCAATCCATTTGTATTTCTCCTCTGAGATCCTTGCAAAAACTTCTGCTAAGTAACATCTCGTAACTGGTAGGAATATCAGCTACAAGGATAGTCATCATAATTTTCTTCTCTGGACACGACGCTAGCCTCACTTGCGCATCTTTCAGTTGACCAACTAACGGCACCGGTTTAGACTCAAGTGAATAACACTTTTCCTGAGTCGGGGTGCACGAAAGTCCCAACGCATTCATAATCTGTAAGGGCATTACATTGTCTGAAGCTCCACTGTCAATTATGCAATTGCTCAGCTTGAAACCTCCTATATATAAAGATATATAAAATGGCCTTGGCTTCTCTTCTGCAAGAACTGAGGATTGTAACAATGTCGGCTGAACGACATTCTTCTTCTTAAGAACGTTCAAGATCCTATCCAACTACTCTGGACGATCTTGTAAAGATTCCAGCTGAGATATCTGTACCTTCGTCTTCACCATGGAAGAAACAATGTCAAAGCTTGCTGAAGACGTATCTAAAGCTGCTGGCAAGATATTCTCTTGTGAAGGTTTTTGATTGGAAGTAGAATCTACTTCCTTTTCTTTTGCATTCAAATTCTGTTTTTCCTCTTCCTCCTTCTGTTCCTTAAAATGTTGAGCACGTGTGAACACAGGTGAGGTGATATTCTCGTGATTCACTGCAAGAGAAAAACGACGGGATTCTTCTTCTTCTTCAATAATGGGTTCTCTATCAAAATATCCCGTTGCGGAGTCGCCATCAAACTCGTCTGTCTGTGAAGAGATGAAATTTGAACTGGAAGGAATGAAATCTGAACTAGGAGCGGAATCGGCAAATCCCATGAGTTGATTCATTCTTTGATTTTCTGGACAAGTAGCCCCAGTGTGCTCTGCTGAATCATGGAATGTGCAAAAGACCGTAGCCTTTTCAGCTTCATTGTTTTGTCGTGGTTCTCCTTGCGGAAACTTTGACTTGAAATTATTATACGGCTGAAAGTTATTCCTTCTCGGCTGATATGCTGGTTGTGATTGAAAAGGTGGTGGGGGCAAGGTTGGTTGCCCTTGAGGTGGTGACTGTCGTTTTAGTATCGTCACCTCGTTTGCTACCTTCTGTAGCAATGGATCGGCCGATGCTTGCACGAGCGGCCTAATCGAATCATCTTTCATCTTGCCGGTTGTAATCATGGTATCTTCAAGCTTGATTGCTTCCTCCTGAAGGTGTTGTAGATCATCTTCTTCAGCTATCTTCAGGAAAAAGGAAATTTCTAACGGCAATGCGTTGATGAAAGAACTCATCAAAATCTCATCAGACGGATTCAAAGTGTGAGAAAGACGTGTAACAAGGTGATTAAACCTTGCCACGAATTCTCTCATCGATTCATGCTTTTCCATCTTCGAGTTTGAGAGTTGAGCAAATAATCTATGATTGTCCTCAGCAGGTTTGAATCTTTCCAAAAACTTTTCGCTCATGACGGCCCAACTGGTAATAATTCCTGGCTCAAGATTATTGAACCAATCTGCTGCGTTGTTCTCAAGAGTCTCCATGAAAAGACGAACGGTGATGTCCTCATGCGCAACATGCAAAACGGAACAAGCCGCTGTGAATGCTGATAAATGTTCATCTGGATGTTTAGAACCATCGCCATGAAATCTCAGGAAAAACTTGCGTGATCCCTTGGGCAATTCATGATGTCCTGGTAATGCCAACGATCCAATATTGTCGCCCCAAGGCAAGGGGACTGGACGTCTTGCATTTATTGCATTACGACCGTTGTGATCATCACCATTGTTGTTATTACGATCACCCATTTCTACTCTTGGAATGGGAGATTCTTCAAAAAAAAATTTGATTCAGTAAACTGATCAGGAGCTTCTTCAAAAACAGGATCTAGCTGGATAGGAGGATTCCTTCTCCTTCTTCTGATGTAAACTTGGTATGCCAGGATGCTTAATTCCACGCGGGAGGTGGCAAAACTGGTCTACCTGCTACAAGATCTGCTTTTTCTTCTTCTTTATCCAGAGTAGTAGTTGCGTTTCTCCACTAAGTGGTAGATGTATGATTTTCAAAAATAAACGTGCGCAAGCTACTGATAATATATGACTGTTCTACTTCGATGAATGCTAAATTCGGCTGAATAACAGGCAGACTTAGAGCTGGTTGTTGAACTGGAGCAGTAGGATGCCAGATAGTCATAAACGTGATATAAAGTTATTTCAAGGCCTCGTGCCCCACGGTGGGCACCAGAAAGAACTGTTGGCGTAACAACTAACACCTCTGGAGTAGAAGTTGTTATGAACAGCCTATGTACACTACGCAATGAGTGCTCTTCAAATTATGGAGGGGAAGCTCCCTCGTTGTGCTTTGACAAATATACTTGCAAAGGAAAATAAGCTAAAACTATGTCCTGTCTTTTTGTTTCAGCTGCTAGAGGCACAAGACTTTCTTGAAAGAACCTATACGTTGCAGCTGAGTTTTCTCTGGTTTTGCAGATCTACTAACTACAACTTATATCTATCCAATCTCCTCAGGAAAACAGAGCAAGAGAAAACGGAGCAAGGTTTGACTAACTGATGATAAACGGGTTTAGACTCTCTACTTGAGGGCAAGGTGGCACAACTATCATCTCAATCTAAACCAGCTTATTAGGCACAAAACAGATTTAAGACTTTACCAAGACAATTTTATGGAACCCTATGTGGCATAACACTCGATTGAAAAAGTAAAGTCTTCACAAACAGCCTTTATCACCACAATCTCACGAAACCCTATGTGGCATAACCTTCAATTATAATGATAAAGATTCACAGAACAGATTTATCACTGCAATTTCTCGAAACCCTATGTGGCATAACGATTGATCACAATGGTAAATTAACACAAAACAGATTTATCATCTCAATTTCTTGGAACCCTATGTGGCATAACAATTGACTTCAATGATAAAGATGTTCAAACAGATATATCTAAACTATGGAAAGAATTCAGCATTACAATCTTTCGAAACCCTATGTGGCATAACAATCAATTGCAATAGTGAAGACACATGAACAAGTACCAAAAAGAGCAATATTGAGGGCAAGGTAGGCGCAGCATATATTTCTCTCTCAAGCAAAAGTTATTTACAAATGAGCATAAGCTCTTATTTATATACATCAAGGTGTAGGGAACCTAAAAACACCTTGTGTCATCTACCGATTCTCGCAATGCATGCAAGCTATGCGCAAAACCCTAATTAAGTAAACTATACAGTCAACTAGGAAACTACCCTCAGTTTAACTGAAACATCTAATCTAAAAATGGACAACTGTGCGAGCATGCACGTCCTTATTGAAAGCAAGTTAACTGGAAGACTACCATCAGTTAACGAAAACCCTAAAAGAAACTCCAAGTGTGAAAGGCGAGTCTCAGAATAGATATGCATGTGATGACAACCTCGAGTTAACTGGAAAGGGTAACACTCAGTTCAACTCGTGTGTGTAATGTCTATCCTGAGAGGTGGGAACTGAAGTTCACTATGTGTGATCTCGAGCAATCAATCCCTCAACAAGATTGTTAACTACATCACTGTCTGGAGCTATGAGACTCTGACGAAGAACACTATGTCGATGTAGCATATCCTCACCAGCTGTGATCTGAGACTGAAGTTCACCCCTAGTCCTTGCTGCCTCATCAAACAATGCTGACATGACTGTAAGCTAAGTAACCTTACAGCCAACTGTCTCCCCACTAAAAATGGTATGAATGAGTGCCTGGAGTTCTGACTGAACGTCGGTAAGCTCCACGTAGGCACCACCCTCGATCTGGTAACGGAACGGTAAGCGAGATACTAGAGTCCTCACAAACCGGAGTGCACTAGTGACGTGCTCTCTACTCTCATCCAACTCTGATGCCAAACTGTCCTCTATCTTTGCTCTGAAAACCAACTGTGTCTTCCAAGAGTAGATAGCTTCTCTGTCTTCTGCATCTGTGACTGTGTCATAAGCCAAACTCAGGTGAGCAATCATAATTTCATCCCTGGGTTTGCTAATTTCCATATCCCGTTCCTCATCCTGAAGACAAATATGGAGCTCTCGTGTATTATACTGCAACTGATATAACACTGTAAGCATGGTACAGCCTCTAGCAACGAACTCCTCTTCCCATTCCTCCAAACGCTTGCCATATGCAACCAAGTGATTGAGCTGACCTTGCTCTGCTGGAGGCTCAAGCATTGGTGGAAGGCTATTAATAGCATCGGGTCTATGTATAAGGCTAGAAATATACTGACGAAGCTGTCTGATTTCATCCTTGAGGGCTGCTTTGTCTTCTCCGTCCTTCAGTATTCTATCCTTGGCACTGTCCGTAGCAACTTGTAGAAGATCAACCTGAGTCTGGCGTGTGTTGCGACCAAGGTTGACGGTGATAACTTCAAAATCCTGAGACTCTAAATCAGCCAAGCTCTTCCCCTGTGGGGATACAGCAGTCTTGATAACAACCTCCATATCAGTGTTTCTCTCTACGTGAACCATGTTCTTGACTCTCTTATCTGGCGCATCCTGATAAATGCCATCAAAATCAGAATGATTAAGTACATAAGATGGCTGCCTCCTCTTCCTTCCGAGCTGAGCTTCGATCCAAGATGAATCTCTGCTAATACTACTAGAAGGGTCTGTACTAGTGACAGGAGGTACTGATGAGAGTGAGTGTGTAGAAAACCCACTGCGAGGTGGAGAATCTAAATCCAATTCAATGTGAATTGGGACTGGTGACGGCTCTGAAACTGGTGTAGGAGCTTGAGTTTGAACCTCAGGTACTGACGGGCTCTGAACTGACCTCTGAACTAGCTCTGTGATAGGCTGTCTGTCAGGCTCCGTGTGTGAAACAATGGCAAGCGCCTTGCCCTTTGAATTGTTTGGTGCTTGTACTTTCTTAGGAGGATTACTCCTCTTTTTCTTGTTAGGTTTTGACGAAGAAGGTAGCGAAGGATTCACCACTACTGGCGGCTCTGCTCTGGGCACACTTACCCTCCTTGTCTTCTTGCTGTCGAGGTAAAGTATACTGTTCTGAATAACTCTACTTGACCTCTCCTTGACCGTTGCATATTCTTTGGCATACCAATCAACTGCTGGCAACGGTTGAGTATCGACCTGTTATCTGAAAAACTGAGGAAGAACCTCTCCCTCATCATCTGATAAACCTCCCACATCTTCTGACAAGAAAACAGCAATTTGTGAGAGAGAGAAGCGGCTGTAACTGCATCTGCGAACCTCGAAGTCATCTGCGCAATTTGCCCAGTAATCCTCCATAGAAGGCTCGTGATATCTACCTCCGGCGAGGCGAGCTATATAATGACCTGAGAGGTCATAGGTACGTGCTTCAACAAGATACTTGAGATGTTATCTCTCAAGTTCTTGTCCTGCGATCTTGGCATCAATAGCCGCCTTGCACCAATACATTCCAAACTGAAAAGGAAAGTTGAGTGATGGTCTGTGCCTGTGGCGTAGAAGACGATGAACATCATGCATCTGTCTTAGGAACTCATGAAAAACCGTCTTATCCGAAGGATAACGTGGAAGCATAGCTGGATTTCCTGTGAAACCGTATACTTGAATGTAGGTATATGTTGGGAACTGAATAAACCAATCTGCCCATCCATCCATCGCTGCCCTAGCAACTGCCGAGATACGAACGTGCAACTCCCGGTCCAAGTTTCTCACTGTGTAAGTCAAAGCTTCATGAATACTTGAAGTGATGTTTAGCTGGTGAACTCAAGCTGATCATATCGCGATAAACTTTAGACGGTGAGAATACTTACGGTGTTAAGTCCTCTGGCCCGGCCTAATAAGTGATCAAGTATACAGATAAGAACTTACATGAAACTTCGTGAGCAACTAGGAAACGGTGATCGCGTAGGAGAGATATACATTTGATAGAAGGATGCGGTCATAATGCTCTGTCCGGAGATGATGCGACCAATAATGTAATACATCCAAAGATAGAAAACATTCGCATGTGCTTGACTTGAGACACGATTCAGGAGTGTGATTAGAATCGCGTACTCATCCTTGTATTCACCACGACCCACATTGTTTGGCAATCTATTCTTCGCTTGTTTTAACCATCTTTCTGCCATCTTCTTCTAACATTTGTCCACATCAGCATCAAATTCACGACGTCACCTTGCTCACGAAATCCTGCGTTGTTTTGGTCTTTGAGAATCACCAAAACTCCTTTTGATGTCAAGAGGCTTGAGACTGCAAATGACCCGTCCATCAACTGACGCTATCTCACGAGTAGTAGGATTGTAATGCTTAATGCAAGCCATCACAAACTCAACACAGTGAACGGAGATAGGTATGGAAGCGGCCTCTAGTAAACTAGGCGCTCAATATTACGAATGATTGATTCACGATTTTAACTGGGTCTAAGTCACGCCTCTGGAAATACCTTGTGAAGATGTCTCAACCAACTTTCGCGGAAATCATGGTAGAATGGTTTGGTCTGTATTAAATTTAGTGAGCTTGCATTGAAAAACTTTCACGTTATTTGCGTAAACTAACTATATTCGACAAGATTTCGCGGAATCCTAAAATAGCTGCGAGTTAAAATAACCTTTGAAGAATTGGCACTGAAAAATCGAGATATGGGTTTTTTTTGTCAACCTAGGAACAACCCAGAGCGTCGGATTTACTTGAAATTCAACTTCTTTCGATTGTACAAAGATTTTCACTTGAGAAAATTAGCAATTCGAGAACAAGTGTTCTGAAGCTAAAAATTTGTGAAAAATCAAACGCACAAATTCAACTTGAGGAAATTATATGAGAACAATCCAGATACTGAGACTTGCCAAATTCGCCAATTTCAGGAACATGCAATTTGTATTTTGTGAGAAATCTGTGATTGAAAGGATGAAAAAGACATTTTTTGAAGCCTTCTTCTGTGAAAATCGCCCAAGATTTCTTTGAATTGCTGACAATTGTGAACTTTGATCTGCAAAAAGATATGTTAGGAAAAATCGCCTCTATGAATTGATGAAGATTTTGCCTCTGAACTGGAAGAATTTGCCTTGGAATTGAAAACCACGAATTTCTCCTCTTGAAATTTGCGCCTTTTTAAATATGAAGAAATTCGAATTTCCTTGAAGAAAATACGAATTTTATAATTTGATTTGAATTTGAGGATTCGCCTTTTGATTTGTTTGATAATTGAATACGCCTTTAAGAATCAAGGAAATACGCCTTTGAGAATCAAGAAATTGCGAATTGCTTTGAAAGTACGCCTTTGAAATTATGAGAAATCACGAATTTATCTTTGAATTTTGTGCCTTTGAGGAATTACGATTTTGCCTTTGAATATTAAATATGAATCTCCTTTAACAAAATTCGAATTCTCTGAAGTTGCTTTAAAAATTGATAACTTCGATTTCCCTTTGAAAATATGAACTTGAAATTGAAAACCACGAATTCACTTAAGATTAAATTTCTCTTAATGAAATCGAATTTTCTTTTTGAAAGCTTTATGAATAATAATGAAGATAGCGCCTGTATAAATAAGAAGGAATTCGCACTGAATTGTGACTGCAAGAATTCATAAACCCTAACCAGAATAGAAATCCTCTGATTGGTTGCCTTTCAGTTCGACTGCCACTGACTAGAAGTTCAAATTTGAAAATATTAATAAAATACTTATTATCATGCAATGGCGTTAAAAATAGAAAATCGCCATTTCTGAACAAGCATATTTTGAACTTCAGTTGACAAACTGGTTGAAGCTATGAGATTCATCATTTGACTTTATTGATTCCGAAAAGTCATCTCTTAAGCACATAGGCGTCCATTTGCTCAAGATACTTCATTTTTTACTAACTCCCTATTTAATAGCTGACAGCACTATCACGACTGGCCAACTTCGACACTGATTTCCGGATGACCGGGTGATGCTGAGACTGTTCTGAAGAATTCATCAGAAAGCCTACTGAACAAGGAAGAAATGTCTGCTGGGAGACACAACTGCAAAATCCATCGTTTAACCCCTTGAAAAATTAGGCGCACCTGATTAAATTGCTTTATGGGTTCCAGACTTAGCCATTTTCCTAAACTACCGTCTGACACTTCAGACCGCTGCTGCCGGCAAACAGTGAACCCTGCTGATACGAGACGAAGCTCACTGCATGATTGGAGACATTCTGCATCCAACGGCTGTATCCATGACACCTGAAAGCTATGTTAAGGGCCTCAAAAACAAAAGTGCCCCTGGCTCTAGGTTGCACTGGTGTTATTTTGACGAAAATCAAACTTCCATCCGAGTACCCTACTTTGACCGCTGATAACTGGAGCTTGGATGACCCGATTCAGGCAATATCTTTTTTAATGGACAACCAGAAGGGCCCTCAAGAGAAGTCCCTAGACGTATTGAGGCAAGAAAATTGCTTCTAAGACCTCAAAAAAACTCCATTGCATATTTTATTTATGTTTATCGCTACCAAACAGCCATTTTCTGGACATCCTCACTTTGTAGTATGACACCAAATACCTCGCACGCACGAGCGACTGCCAAATGCTGAAGGCTAACGGCTATGCTCGTTGGAAAGATAAATTGATTACGCTCAATAGTCGTGAAGACTTCGAACGCGAAGGGGCTCATCTGACAGGCCTAAAGGCTAGGCGCCCTTGAACTGTGGAAATACACTGAAAATCATTTGATGGTCCGCCCATAAAAATTACGTGCTTGGTAGAATCTCCACCATGACCACCAGGAACGTAGGAATCGACACGCTGAATGATGCGTTGCGGAGCCAGGCTAGAATACTACTGATGTTATGAAGATTCTGTCTGCAAATAATGCCATTTGGAGGGTCCTTTAAGCCAGCGCCCCTGGCCTGTACTTGCACTGGGCATAAACGGAGAAGCTCAGAAACGTGGAAACTCCATTTTAAGCTGATCTTTGGATGACTGCCGCCTGAACTCTGAGAGTCGGATGACTTCGCTTGATATCTCGTCAGATAAGCAGACTAGTTGTGAACAAATTGACTGCATCCGGCATCGAAACTGTCGAGATTTACCCCTGCTTCAAGATGGGCGCCCTCAAGCTAGATGCGCGCTTTTTCCTGGAAAAGACAAATTTCTCATCTCCTAAAATTTAGGGATTTTAACTTCTGTCGCGATTTTCCAGAGTTGTGGTTCTCAGAACGCCTCGCTGGATAGCTCAACGGATAGCCAGACTAATTCTGAAGAGATTGACTGGATGCTTGAACATTTTAACCAGAATCTTGACCTTCAATAAGTTGGGAGCCCTTGAGCTATACTTGCACTTTTGGGCTTTTCCTTTGAGAAATCTCCATGATTTGATCTTTAAAAACTCTGCTTCGATCATTGAAAATACCGTCTGCAATATGAAATGTCGTCATGAGATGCTCCTTTGTCGTGAAGATCTTCATTTT
Source organism: Sequoia sempervirens (assembly GCA_007258455.2). NCBI lineage: Eukaryota > Viridiplantae > Streptophyta > Pinopsida > Cupressales > Cupressaceae > Sequoia > Sequoia sempervirens. The sequence goes on from VDFB02089554.1 coordinate 26,080, forward strand.
GAGTCTCTGCTTTAGGTTTTGTTCAATATAACTGACTTTGACTAACAAACTATTGACAACAACTCCATGCTTGACATTGCCCAAAACTGTGTTTTACATCAAATTAGCAAGATTTAGACTTTAAAATGCAAAATGCCTTGATGAAGCAAAAAATTTGGTTTGGGTACAACACATTCGCTGGGAAAATACACACAGAACTTTCAGACTATGGGGAAATGACTAGTAAGAAAGTTGTACTTAGAGGTATGGCTAATGGGGCACCAAAGGTAGTGTTGGAAAAGAGGATGGAGAGTATTTGCAGGAACGGAGGTGTAGCTTGGGCAGCAGAATGCCTAATCACTACTAAGGACACATTAGACAGAGATCAGCCATATGATATAGACATATAATCATTTCTAGGTAAGCAGGATAGAGTGTTCGAAGAGATCCCTCAGGGAGGCCACCAAACAAAGGGTTCGAGCACACCATTGAGTTGGAGTGGGCCAAGCCCGTCATCACCACCCCCTACCGTCATCCTAAAAAGTTTAAGGATGAAATAGAAAAGGCAATCAAGGAATTGTTTGACATGGGACACATACGTCCAAGTTCCAGTCCCTTTGCTTCTTTTGTGGTCCTGGTGAAGAAGAAGGATGACACAATGAGGATGTGCATAGATTAAATGGCTCTCAACAAAAAGACCATCAAGAATAGGTACTTGATACCCATGATCAATGAGTTGTTGGATGAGCTATATGGTGCAATGTAGTTTTCTAAGATAGATCTTCGCTTTGGGTACCATCAAATCAAGGTCAGAGAACACGACATTCATAGGATGGCCTTCAGGTGTCACTACAACCACCATGAGTTCTTAGTAATTCCCTTTGGCTTGACTAACACACTTGCAACATTTTAGTCTTGCATGAACCACATTTTCAAAAAGTAGTTACGCAAATATCTCCTTGTATTCTTTGATGACTTGCTCATTTACAACAAAACTTGGGATGATCATCTTAAGCAATTGGATGAGGTGTTGAGTATTATGGAGGAGCATTCTTTGTATGCTAAGGCCTTGAAGTGTGAGTTTGGCCTTAAGGAGATAATGTATTTAGGGCATGTAATCAATGCACAAGGTGTACAAGTCCACCAGGAGAAGATCCGGTCAATACTAGATTGGCCACCACTTAGGATACTTACAAAGCTATGAGGGTTCTTTGGGTTGTGCAACTACTATAGGTGTTTCATCAGAGGGTTTTCTCAGTTGGGGGCACCATTGACAAATCTTATGAAAAAGGGAGCATTCAATTGGTTTAAGGAGGCACAACGAGCTTTTGACAAGCTTAAGCAGGTGATGATCACTTGCCTTGTGTTGGCACTTCTTGATTTCACACAACCATTTGTCATTAAGTGTGATGCATCTGGGGAAGGCATAGGTGTGGTACTAATGCAGAACAAGCACCCTATTGCTTTTGAGAGCCGCAAGTTGAAAGGAATTGAGAGACTTTACTCCATCTATGATAAGGAGATGCTCTCCATAATGCATGCATTGGCGAAGTTCAAACAATATTTGGTTGGGGGTAAGTTTGTGGTGAGAACTTACCACAATAGTCTAAGGTATTTTCTAGAGCAGAAGGACTTGAATGAGAGGCAATGGAAGTGGGTCAGTAAAATTCAGGCCTACGACTTTGACATAGAGTATGTGAAGGGGAAAAATAATGTTGTTGTAGATGCCCTTTCCAGGAAACCAGCAACTTACTCACTCATGGAGATTTTAGCGGATTGGAAATCTCATCTTCAAGTAGAATACTCCAAGAACAAGTTTGCATGTGAGGCGATGGATGGATAGGTACAGAATGACCAATATAGAGTTTTGGACGATATCATTTTCTATAAGGGTGGGATCTATTTAGTGTCAAAGTCGAAATTGAAGGAAAAGATTCTACAAGCTTCACATGATACTCCCTTAGCAAGCCATCAAGGCTACTTCAAAACATATAGACAGGTCAAAGAGAGGTTCTCTTGGAAGGGCCTCAAGGAGGATGTATTGAGATATGTTAGGAAGTGCACAACATGTCAATGGAATAAGTCAGAGCATTCACATCTAGTGGGTCTACTGCAGCCTTTACCCATTCCAGAACAAAAGTGGGAAAGCATTTCCATGGATTTCATCACTGGTCTACCAAAGGTTCACAATAGGAATTGTATATATGTGGTTGTGGACTGTTTGACAAAATACACTCACTTCTTTGCTATATCTTCGAAGTACAAGGCGCCTCAGGTGGTCGAATTGTATTTCAAAGAGGTTTTCAAGGTGCATGGACAGCCAAGATTTATAGTGAGTGACAAGGACAATAGGTTCCTAAGTGCTTTCTGGCAGGAGCTATTCAGGTTGGTAGGGACGGAATTAACTTCAAGCATGAGCTATCACCCTCAAACTGACGAGAAGACTGAAATAGTAAACAAGTGGATTGAGCGTTACCTACATAATTACATTTTAGGGCAACAAAGAGTGTAGGTTAAGTGGTTGCACATGGGAAAACACTATTATAACCACTTATCACATATTGATTGGGATGTCACCCTTTTGTACGTTGTACAGGTATGATGCACCCTCTATTATGGACTTGGCTTTTGGGGAGAGTAGAGCTCCTAAAGCTAAGGACTGGATTCAGGAGAGTCGGGACATTTTGAAGGCTCTCAAGGATAATTTGTAGATGGCTCAAAATTAGTAGAAGACATATGCAGACAGGCACAGGGTTGAGCATAACTTTGAGGTCAGGAACTTGGCTTTCCTTCGTTTGCATCCCTATAGACAGTCTTCGTTGAAGAAGAGCGATGCAAAGAAGCTCAAGCCTTAGTTTTATGGACCTTACAGGATCATCAGATGTGTTGGGGAGGTAGCTTATGAGTTGGAACTGTTGGAGAACAGTAAGATTCCTATTGTGTTTCATGTTTCATGCCTCAAGAAGGCACTTGGACAACAAGTTACTTCATTTTCAGAGTTCCCTCTACTAGATAAGGGGCATTTGATTCTAGTGCCTAAGGAGATAAAGGATACCAGGGAGAGGCGGTTGAGAAACAGAGTAGTTAAAGAATTCTTAGTCAGATGGAGAGACTTGCTAGCTGAGGATGCCACTTGGGAGGGAGAACAGATTCTACAACATCTCAATTTATAATTGCTTGTGGGCAAGCAATCTCGGGAAGGGAAGACTGTAATGTCCCCTTATCAGTAACCACTCAGGAGGATCATTTAGCCTTTATTATTCCTAAAGGCTAAAGGTAAAATAAGGGAATAATATCAAATTATTTTTTATAAAGATCTAAATAAATTAAATCATAAAGGTAACTTTATTTTAATTAATTTAATTAAAGTGACTCAAATAAAAGAATTAAATATTATAAAGTCACTTTATTAATATTTTAATATATTCTTTTAGAAGTTTGGTGGAGATTATTTTGGATCTTTCTAAAAACACAAGGATTTCTTTAAAAAGGCAAGAAGGAGGTCATTTCTCTCATGCTTAGATTATACAGTATATAGCTTTTGGATTCAACTTTGTAAGTTTTTTTGTCGACGTTTTGGATCATACATAGTAATCCATCAGCAAGAAGAGGGAAAAAATGAAATGAGATTGCAGAACAAGTCTTAATAAAGGGTGAGGGAGAAAAGAAAAGACTAAAAAACTAAGAAAACAATATAATAATACCATAAACAAATAAATAAGCAAGACTTACAAAGAAAGGAAAATAACAAGAGAAAATAATAAAGACAAGATTAAAGACAAAAAGGTGATCTAAGATTACAATAATTAATGATAAATATTAATGATATAGATGATATAAAGATTAAAATATCTCATTAGAAGGAAACGAAAAATAATAAAGACAAGATTAAAGACAAAAAAGATGATATAAGATTACAATAGTTAAAGATATATTTTATGCACCTAATTAGATGAATATAAAAGATATAAATCAAGCTTGAAAAAAAAAAACAAAAAACAAAGTTTAAAGGAAGAAAATACTAATAAAGATGGAAGAGAGAGAAGAAGATAAAGGTATGTAAGAAATTAAGAAAACCTAGAAAGAAAAAAAGTTGACTCAATGCATTTAATTAGAATTAGATAAGAAAAAGATACTAATAATGTTATAATACTAAAGAGATACTAAAAAGTTAAAAAAATAAAAATAAAAAAATAGCTAAAGCCAAATTGGAAAACACATTTAGAACACAAGAATTAAGACTACAACAAATGAAAGAGAAAAGAGAAGACCCCTAAAATAATTAAAATGGAAACAGACGAACAGAAAAAAGAAAATAAAGCAATTAAAAAAAGAAATTAAGTAGTAAAAAATAAATAATAAATAATAATAATAATAAGGCAAATAATAAGAAAAATAAGTACAATAATTAAAAATAATTGTAAAATAAACGAACAATTGAAATTAAATAGGTAAACAATTAAAGAAAATTAATTGAAAGAGAAAATTAAGGTTATTACTATAGGTATAGTTGATTATACCTATGGTAATAATAAGAAAAAACAATCATAGACAAAAAAACTTTAAAGACGAAAAGAAAATGAAGATAAAAAGCAAAGCTATGAAATAACACACAAACAAAGTCACAAAAGGAAAAACAAACGAAAAATTAATGAATAAATATGAGAAAGAAACTCAAGGAAAGAAGAAAAGAACCAATCCAAGGATAAGGAGGAAAAACAAAAGGGGGAAAAGGAAAGGCAGGTGATGGTGCACAGGAGGGATGGAATTAGGGGGGAGGGTTGGAATAGAGGGAGTTTAGAAGGGGGTGCCACACTAGACTTAATTGCCAACCTTCATCCCAACTGAGATTGATGGAGTGGTTTCTCATGGTGATGACTTCTTGCAATTTACGCTTGAAAATTTTATCTTTATTATTTTCTCTTTTTATTTTCATTTTCTTCTAATGAGATATTTTAATCTTTATAAAGATTAAAATATATCATTAATATATATCATTAACTATTGTAATCTTAAATCACTTTTTTGTCTTTAATCTTGTCTTTATTATTTTTTCTTGTTATTTGCATTTCTTTGTAAGTCTTGCTTATTTATTTGTTTATGGTATTATTATAATTGTTTGCTCAATTTTTTTAGTCTTTTCTCTTCTCCCTCACCCTTTATTAAGACTTGTTATGCAATCTCATTTCATTTTTTTCCTCTTCCTAATGATGGATCACTGTGTGATCTGAAACGTCGACAAAAAAAACTTACACAATTGAATCCAAAAGCTATATACTGTAACATCATGGACTATAGAAAACTCATACTATCTAATGCTTAGATTATTTTCGCACTTCTCATTTGGACAGTTTTTTTGAAGCTTCTTGGTCTATGGGTTTGGAAACCCTAGGGCACCAGTTTCGGTAGTGAAACTATCTACCCTAGCTAGAGATTGTTGAGGAAGTCACTTGGACTTTCTACAGGAGTATTTTTGCAATTTTGTAATTCATTTTCAGTGATCAAATTGGTGGAAATCGAATATGTTCAGATGACATTGTGCAAGAGTTTGTGTTGGGTCGTTTTTCTCCTTTGTGTTATTTTGGGTGAACTCATTCTAGGATCTAGTGGTTGCAATTAACATTTCATTCTCTGTGGAGACACAACAAATAAGAGGTTGCACTGCATAAAAACCCTAGGCATGAGTTTGGAATTATAGCTAGATAAAAACATGGATTTTGGAGGAGGAAGTTTGCACCTATGGAATCATGGCATTCATTTCACAACATTATCACTTCTCAGGAGGACGTGCTGCCCTTTGCACTTCTGAGTATTGGTGTGACTTTCTGGAAGAGAATGGTTGTTGTTGGAAGAATGTACTGATCTTAGGTTTCATGGAATGACACTTTCCAAGGTGGTTCTGCAGTCTACAAGTTGTTAATCATTTCTCAGTTCAAGCATGTTAGATCAGGTTCTTATCAGGGTTACCCGGGGACGCGTCCCCCCCCCCAAATCCCCTATCCCGGTTCTGGGGACGTCCCGAGTACCAGGGGACGGCAAGGGGACGGGGGGGACCGTCCCCTTTTTTCGCCAAAACTCAGAAAATGTCCCAGGGACGGGGGGAAGCCGTATCCCCAAAGGGGGATGGCTGACCAGTCTCGGGGACAAAGGGGGACGGCTGAGCCGTCCCTCGACCATCCCAGGGACGGCCAGTCGTCCCCCGCGTGTTAAAGTGCATAAACATTAAAAAAAAAGCATAAAGTTTGAAAAAAAAACCTTGCCTACGTGGCATGTGTGGGCCCTACTAGTTTGCACTCTTTTATGAAAGAAAGAAGGCCTCTAAAACTTCATTCTATTCATTTTGCTTGTGTAATGAGCCAAGGGTTTGAAAAGAAAAAAAATTGCAGCCATTGAAGGAGGAGCAGCTGTTTGAAGGAGAGGAGGTTGAAGTAGTGTTGTTGGGAGTGCAAATCCATCAAAAAGGTATGCATTTTCTTTCTCTATTCTTATTTTTTCATTTTTTTGCAAAATATGAAGTATACATAGTTTGATTTTTTTAATTTTTTTTTACATTTTCAGTCAAAACTTGCATTCTAAAAACAAAAAACATGAGCAACAATGAGGGTGGGAGTGATAGTGAAGTTGAAATGCAAGTTAGAAGGCAAACTAGAGAGCAAATAACCCCTACCCAACACCATCATTCATCAACCAATACCGAAACTATGAAGGACTATGCAAAACACCCGTTAGACAAAAAAGAACCATTCCTTCAATTTGTGATAGCCATGGGTGAAAAACAAAAAAATTCAGGGGGGAGTAGTGTTTGGTTTTGCCATGTTTGTGAAAAGGAGTTTAGGGGCAACTACACTAGAGTTAGGTCTCATTTTTTGGGTGAGGTGGGCCATGGAGTTAGAGTGTGTCCTACATTGACAGATGCACTATTTATAGAGTGCCAAAAAATTCAAATCGAGTGTGATGGTGGGGTTCAAGGTGGGTCTCCTTCTTTCCCAAGTTCACAATCATCTATGCCTACTCCTACTCCTAGTCCTTCCACGGTTGGTAGTAGTGTTATCTTAAGAGGAAAGAGGAAGGTGATTGGTAGTGATAAGACAGCCTTAATTGAGTCCATGTTTCAAAACCAAGCACGAGAAACCTTTGAATCCTCCATTGCCAAATTCTTTTTTGCCCATGCCATTCCATTTCATCTGGCCCGTTCTTCTTATTTCAAACAAATGGTTAAAGACTTAGCCGCTGTTGGTTTTTCGTTTGTACCCCCTGGAGATCATAAGCTACACACCACCCTCCTAGACAAAGAGTACTCCAAAGTTAATGTGTTAATGGAGGAGATGAGACAAACATGGATGAGGATGGGGTGCTCTATAGTGATGGATGGGTGGACTGATTGTAGATGTTGGCCACTCATCAATGTCATAGTCACATGCCCTACTGGTTCTTATTTTCTTAGAGTCGTAGATTGTTCAGGGAGACATAAGGATGCTGACTTCCAATTTTCCATTTTGAGAGATGCCATAGAGGAGGTTGGGGCTGCAAATGTGGTGCAGGTGATCACCGATTCAACTCGTGTGTGCAAATCGGCTGGGTTGATGGTGGAGGGTACTTACAGACATATTTTGGACCCCATGTTGTGTTCATGCATTGAACAATGAATTGAAAGACATAAGGAAGATGGATTAGGTGAAGAAAACGGTGGCAGAAGTTAGAGAAATTCAGATGTTCATTTGCAACCACCACACCTCACTTGCTCTCTTCAAGACATTTTCAAAGGAGTTTCTCAAACTTGTTGATACAAGGTATGCCATTTACTTCATTTTGTTTCACTTTCAATTTGTATTCATAATCTGATTTTGTTTTAAATTTTTATTTTTTAATGAATCATTGAATTAATGAATGTAGATATGCCACATACTTCATTCTATTGGAGAGGATGGTTGAGGTGCATGAGCCTCTACAACTGATGATGGTCAATGTTGAGTGGACTAGATGGCCTAATGCAAATTCTACTCAAGGAAAGAGCATCAAACAAAAGATCCTCGATGATGATTGGTGGGCCAATGTGAGGTAAGACATATTAGATGGCTGATTTTAATATTAAATTTCTGATTTTAATAATTTAATTTTATTGTCCAATGTTCCAACTTTTGAAGTTTCTAACATGTCAAATAACTTGTCAACTAATTATTTTGAACTTTTTGTTTGCATTTTGCAGATATATTTGCTCCTTTATCTCGCCCATTGTAGATGTAATTAGATATGCTAATACAGACTCTCCTAGTTTTGGAGAGATATATGAGACATTTGACACTACGCTTGGGAAGATCAAGCAAGTTATTTTGGCAAAGGACCCCACTTTGAATTTATATGAGCAACACATTAGGCCCATTGTGACGCAGAGGTGGAATACAATAAACACCCCGCTTCATATGGCTGCCTTTGCTCTAAATCCAAAATGGTATGCACCAAGGGATGGTAGGGTGCCTCCATGTGATGATGCTGAGGTTTTAAATGGGTTCACACAAGCCATTGAAAAGATTTATCCAGCCAAGCAAACTTCACTACTTCGGTCACAATTTCTAGACTTTGTTAATCTTAATGGCCCAAACTTGAGCAAACCACAGGCGAGGTTGGATAGAGCTATATTAGCTCAAGCGAACCCTATTGGATGGTGGACCTATCATGGGAGAGATACACCGCAGTTGAAGATACTTGCCACTCGCCTTCTTGCACAAGTTGCTAGTTCCTCTACTGCAGAGAGGAATTGGTCCACGTATAGTTTTATCCACTCCCTCAAGAGGAATAGACTTACCTCTAGACGAGCGGAGAAGCTAGTGGCTGTTCATAGTGCTCTTTGGCTTCAGGATCGACAAACTCCAAAGTATCGACAGACTCCAGCTCTACGGTGGGATATTGATCCCAAGGACACGACTCAAGTAGATGAGGAGAAGACAGTTGAGGGCTTGGTTGGGGTCCCATTGGCTAAGGAGGAGCATTACAATGGCAGTGACTCAGAGGATGACTCTGATTTTGATGCAGTTATGAAAGATGATTAAAGGCAGCAGTGCTCTTTGTTTATTTTGTATTCATTATTGACATACGATATTGTATTTTGATTTTCATAGCAAACTAAAACTTTAAAACTATATGGCAGCAATGTAGCCTTTGGGTATTTTGATATAAGTTTATAAATTATAACTTGGAGGTTGTTTCATGATTTGTGTAATTGTATGTTAATTTTGAATGCGTATTGAGTATTGGCATAATGTTGAACACAAATGTTATATGTTAATGTTCTATAATGTGTATTAAGCATGCCTTATTCATGTTATCTATTGAATATTTAAAATTTCCCTATATTTTTATATAGCCGTCCCCTGCTGTCCCTAATTTTGGCCTCGAAAATTGGAAACTTGGGGACTCGTCCCGCCGTCCCCTGCCATCCCTGTCCCAGAAACTTGGGGTAACCTTGGTTCTTTTTGCTTTCTGTCTAGTTGCTTTAAGTCATTTCAGACCTGTAGTCGATCTGGGAGATTATTCATGTTGCTGTTAATGTTCTGAGTGTATTCTGCAATCAAATAAATACCCTTAATACTGTCCAAAATGAGCACAAGATCGAATTACTGTTTGGTCATGTAATAGATGCTCTGTTACAGTCATTTGAGCTTGTTTCTGGTCTGTTGTAGCTCCTAAATATAATCAGAAATCTGTATCAGATTTGGCATCTGTTATTTTTGTGTTCCTGAGCACTGGTAGTGTCACAGTAAGCTTCAGATTGTCATTGTATTTGAAACAGTAAATGATTTTTGACATATAGTTGCCAATATGATGGTTGAATGCCCAGAATTACTTGTGATGTCATGTTAGTTGGTATCTCAGTTCTATATCAGAATTTCATTGTCAATTCATGCTTTTATGTGCAAAATATTGTTGGCTGGGTAGTAAGAAATATCTATCAAACTTCATACATTGCAAAAATTTCATACCCTCTCAGAAAGGATCTTTACAAGATATCGATGTTCAAACAACTATTAATGCAAAAGTAACAGTAACAAATAATAAATTAATGGTGTTTTTATAACTTGAAATGAGGTTACAGAAATATGACTTCATCACCAACGTGCAACATTGAATGATATATTTTCAAATGATAACTACTAAAATGTGTTCATCAACAGCTCTAGCCTGCTTGGTGCTCAACTATATACTCAATGCAACCAAGTACCATTTAAGTTGCCTACAACTGATCAAATTAGTTTTATGTACAGAAAACAACTGTTGCAATTTACAGTGGGAATGGTGCCCAGTCAGCATATTGCTAACCATCCAAACACCGCTGCTTCAAAATGATTTTAGTCATTTGAATTTTGAAACATAACACTTCAATTTTGATTATCAGTTTCCCTTCGAATCTTAATGATGCTTAAACAGATCTTTTATTTTTCCTTCAATGGATGCCTATTCTTCTTTCGTTGGCATCTTCAATGTTGAGACATTACCACACTTTAAAATGCTAGTGTAGATGAAACGGTAGAAACAGTCACGTCATCATTTTTTGAGATAACAGTACATGTTTAATGACTTCAAAATTCAATGTTTAAGGCTGATAGTTTTTCTTCAGGGCCAGAAAACAAGCGAACCAGAAGTTGGCATATTAAAGTCTGTGGGACACCTCCTGTAAAATAAGTAGCAGGAATTGTGTAACTTTAGGTGGGACTGCATTCCATCTAATGATGTCCATCCTGACATACTACAACCTTATCATGGACAAGTTTATCTTCATTACCTAAAAAAATAAATAAATAACAACAATCATCGGAACCAGCAAACTTAATGAAAACAACTGCACCATTACTATTTTCCCCGCCAACGTTGACTTTCATGATTTAAATGTAACAATTAAACAAGAATGACCAACGTGCCATAAAAGGAAATAGTGAATTCAAGCTCATTAGTCCAATGCATGAACTGACAAATTAAAGTAGACTAGTAAAGCTAATCTGATTAAGAATATTGATTAGTCCCTTCAGAGACATTACTTAAAAAATCAAAACCAACCAACGTTGATGTTAACATGTTGCTCCAAATCAGGTGGCCATTTGGATATTAATTGGTTCCCCATCAAGTTGAGAGAAACTTCTGTTCATGCACTTAATTTACATTGATGTCATTGCTTAAATATGTATGGAGAATTACTTACCCAGTGTAAAGGTATAAGGATAGGTAAAAGGATTATTTACTATTATCACATATAATGAATGAAGCAAAGCCTATACAAACACCTGCAAATTTTCTCTTTTTGTCTGATTTTATTAATTTATTGACTGGTATTAATTACAAACCAGACTGCCTCGGAAGCAATTGTAATGCAGAGATAATCTATGAGCATTACTATGAATTGGATCTCTGAGAACTGAGCAAGGGGTTATTGTGTGAAGCAGTTGGACTTGCAAAATCAGCATGACTGTCTGGAGCAGCTTGCTGTTGACCATCATCCTGAAGATCTTCAATGGACTCATTTTGCAATGTGTGTCTCATTTGGTCATTTTGTGAGACATTTGATCTCATTCTAGACCTTACTCGCCATATCCAGAATTCTATAATTAAAGAGTTTGTACCCATTGCAACTCCAAATCCAGCAAATGATGAGAGTATAATTGCAAAAACAGCCTGTATCTGAATCTGCAAACACAAGAAATAAACAAATACCTAAGCACATACAACAGAATGAAACAAGAAAAGTTTGTTGATATGTCATGTGCTGTCTATTGTATGATGAACGGGCAATCTTCGTCAGTGAATGCGTTTGTCTTCGGGCAATCAGGCTGTTATCTCACTAAGTGTTCTAAGTATCAGTTTTCTCTGAGATTCAAACAAAATTCAAGAAAAGAGTTGGTTCTATACCCAAAAATGAGGCTGATAATGCTGCCAGTAGACCCAATATACATGCAAAAGGCAATGCAATCGCTAAAGCACGAGCCTTCAAGTCATTTACCTGCCCTCAAGTTGTCCCACAATAGTGCAAAACATATACTTTGAAATCATAGGTGAAAGGAAAAAGAAAAACCATTTTTACACAAATAATATAAGATCCATGTAATTTCTCTTACAAGAAGTTGTTCAAGAAAACAGAAATATGCAAGCGTGCTGATCATTGCAAGGATTGGTATATCCTGCCAGAACCTGTGGAAAAATATTGGCAGAAAAAAATGTTAGAAAAGTTCTGCCTGGTTGACATTATTTTCATTATTTTACAAAGAAACCAAACAACAAATGTAAGAATAAACCTTTGCATTTAATCAAGGTTAATAAGCGTCCAGTATTAGCTTTCATTCTTTAAAGTCTAAATATTGCACTGGACTGATTCTTAATGGCTCTTCCACAAGTAACCACAACTGAAACCAGAGTAATATAATAATTTCCAGAATTCTCAAATCACTCAGCATATGAGTAAAAGGCAGAGAAAAACTGGACAGAAATAACTTAACATGCACTCACACAAAAGACACAAGAATTAAATATGGAGAAAACCTTGTGGCATAGAAAACTCCATTAAGGAAAATCTGCAACTACTAATTTTATTCTTTTCTGAAAGACATTATGACAAAGTTAGAGATACATGTTCACTTTGGAACAATCATGTGTGATTCCCTCAATTTAAGAAATTGCTAGAATGTTCTCACCTGTCCCTAACTGCACACCCCAAATTTCACTGTCTTCCCACTCCACCTTCTCTCGCAGCCTTCCAAATGGCCCTGATGGCTGGATTTTATATTGATTTTTATTTGAGTATTGAGGACCAACCATTTTCTCAGTTAGAGAAATTTCTTGCCTTCCAAAGTTACAATATCATCATGCCTTGTTACACCAAAAACTAGTTGCAATGTGGGACTGAGACATCCACGGCCAACTCCCCCAAATCAGTTTGAAGGTCACAATTGAAACAGCCCTAATTGGCTTCAACGTTTTGATCATATAACCAGTCAAAACAGCCATCATTAGCTTTATGCTGATGGAAACCAAAAGGCAGCTATAACATCAACTTCAAGATCTTGGTAAAAATGAACTGATTTCTTCCAATATCTTGATTTGAAATGCTGATAACAAACAACTTGTGGCTAAGACATTAACTTCAAAGTTCGGCAGAAATGTGTAATGTCCCCTTCTCATCGGTGATCTGTTCTAACACTCATCAGCCTATTCCAGAAGCCTGTAGGCTTGTGTGAGGTAAAAATTAGGGCTTCCAGTTCTGAGGTTTTGTGGTTTTTCAGAGAGTTTACTATTTTTAGTAAATTCTATTTGTGGCAGTATGCAGTTGTCAGTCTTCAAAAGTCTTCATTTTCAGTTGGAGCATTTAATGCAATTCAAGTTTGGCCTCTAGAGGTTTAATTTTGGTGATTAAAGGCATTAATGTTATAATTTGCAGTTGACCCCTTGGTCTAGGGAAAATAACTTTAAGTTGTTCTTAAAAGGTGGTCATGAAGGGGGACGCCATCATGGAGGATAAATTTAATATTTAAAGTCTTTTAATGCCTTGGGAAAAATGGACGCCTTTTCTTGAAGATATTCTTTTAAAAAATAAAGTTTATTTGTGCCTTGATAATGGAAGCCTTTTTGAGAAGTTGGAAGGTTTTCTGGAAATTTGAAGAGTCTCATGTGACTTTTGGCATACTTCCTTGAGGAACTAAAGAGTCTTCTACTCTTCTATAAAATGAATGCTTTGCTTTAGCATTGGTATCCATGAATTTTGCTAATGTTATGCTGTCAAAATGACAATTGAATTATTGCTTCAAGGAAAGCTTACCTCCAAGCTTCTTATCCAATTCCGTGTTTGAAAGATAACACCTAATTGGCTTTTTGCTGCTTCTCAAATCAGACTAGCAGATTGAGCTCAACAGATGAAGTTTTTGACGATATTTTCTAGTTTTGAAGTTGCTGATGCTACCACAGCTGAAAGTCGATTTTACATACAGCTTTGTGAGTGAATTTTACTTCATTCTGGGTGTCTTGGAATTCAGTTTCTTTGCCTTGGGCGACCCTTTCTACCAACTGGCAGATTTTAGTTTGGTGTCTTTGATTTTTACTTGCCAAATTGCCCCTCAAGGAGGCCATACCATTCATGGTGCATTGGGAATCGTGCAAGGAAATAATTGTTGAGTTTTTGTTGCTGTTTCTTCATCTGAGTATAGTCGCCTATCTTCCTACAGCACTTTGGCTTTGGTTTCATGCAAAACGGAGGTAAATTGTCGAAGTTATGAACATTTTATGAGTTTACAGTTTGCTGATCAGAATTCCAGAAACTCTGTTTTTATATCAAATTCATATGATTTCTGTTTTGGTCATAAGTCTATTATTGGAAGAGTAAAGGAACATCATTAGAATTCATTCTTCTCTTCTAGTCTTATTTCTCTATCATTGTAATACTTGTTTTTGTAGTCTTTTGAATTGTAAGGTTGTGATTTAGTAGTACTAATCCAACCCATGTTATTGCTGCAACTACTTGTTTTATTTCTTATTAATTACCCCTGGACGATTTACCGCCAGTGCGGAGAACGAACTTGTTATATCATTGTACCCACTCTCAAGTGGTGAATTCCCACTCTCCAGTGGATGCCCGCCGCAGCGGACGAATTAGATTGTTGTAGCTTCATGGCTGGTTATCCGCCTATTAGTTTCAATTTCAATTAATCACTCTGTCATATGTTAGCACCTGGCCCTCAATGGGATCTTGAGTGCACATTCTTGACGTTGAGTAGTTTCATTCAAGTATTGTTCTTTAGTTTCTCCGCCATATGTCAACACCTTTCCTTCATTTGGATTGAGTGTGCATTCTTGGCATTGAGTTTCTTTTAAGCTTGGATTTTAGTTTGATCCTAACGCTAATCCAGTTGGCTAGTGCTAGTTTATGTTGTGAAAATCCTTCGAAAAAATTGGTTAGCATATTTCAAAATGATCCAATCACCTCCAACATCTGCTTCAAATGTCAGTTAAACTTAAAGTTGATCGAATCAAATTGATGGTTGAACTCAGTCAAATATGAATGGTAGCTGTCATGTTTATTATTTCTATTTCTACCACAGGCTCTACCCATTCCATTTCATTATCAGTCTTGTCCACTCCCGCCATTTCTGAGTCTTGTTGACTCCTAGCATTCCTATCAAGCTTGTCCACACCCACAAATTCTGTCAGGTCATACAATCCTGTGGATTTTTTGTTTCCCTTTTTTTGTCTGGCCAAATAATTTCTATCATCATTCTAAATCTGTTTTTTTATCATTAAACAATTTAGTCCTCCCTAATGGCAAGGATTTTGATCCCCAAAACTTATTTTGTAAACAAATGAGAATTATTTTACTTTCCTACCATAATCCAAATCGTTTGCCTTTGCCCAACAGTCGCCCCTTGAAGCAAATATGCAAGTACTGCTGCTCACTTCATTGTGTTGCTCATACTTTCTTTCACACGATTTCTTACTCAGAATCAGGGACCAAGTCTTCTATCTAAGACAGAATCTGCTCAATTTTGTCCTCATCCAATGGTTTCAAACCATAGTTTTACTATTTTACTTTCCTACCATAATCCAAATCGTTTGCCTTTGCCCAACAGTCGCCCCTTGAAGCAAATATGCAAGTACTGCTGCTCACTTCATTGTGTTGCTCATACTTTCTTTCACACGATTTCTTACTCAGAATCAGGGACCAAGTCTTCTATCTAAGACAGAATCTGCTCAATTTTGTCCTCATCCAATGGTTTCAAACCATAGTTTTACTCACCCAGTACTCATGGTACTCATGAATCCACACATTTGCGGCACATTCACCTCATCTAGATTGAGTATAGCCCATTTACAAAGTTTTTTGGTATCTCAAAACACACCTAAAGCACAACCTTCACTTCAAGGTACAATGTGGAACATGAAGATCCACACGGAAGCATATAAGGCTTGTGCTAATTTCTAATTCTACAACAACCTTACTTTCAACATGGTAAAGAGCCCATACTAAGCGTGTCTTGTCATAAACATTTACTCACTTATTCTACTTTAAGGATTTACAAATTAAACAGAAGTAACAAACTTACAAAACATAAACGAATACCAATCATGTTTTGGAAGATATAGCTTTATTCTCATTCATTCATAGACATGCAATAAGTACATGAAAATAATAACAGCAGTCCCCCAACTATGAACAACAAGTACATATAGATAGTCAATCGATGTTGGCTAAGACTACCAACTCTCAGTAACTAGCAATCAACTATAACAACCGTCGGGAACTAATACATAAATACAAAACATAATTGTTTATTTATTTATTACTTAGCCAACTAAAACATATTCAATTAACTTTTGGCCGACTACATTACACCACTCCCCCAAAAGAAAAGTCGTCTTCCAAACGACACAACACAATTGAGGACTGTACGTACAATAGAAAGTGATCACTGAGAGAGGGGGGATGAGAATGCATCCTTGGATGTCCTAAGGACGTGGGTGTGGGTGTTGTCGAGTGCTGCTAGCGAAGACACTAGAGCCTCTAGTTAGCCACCAATCCCCACTCTTAGGCAATCAAAATCGTTTGCCTTTGCCCAACAGTCACCCCTTGAAGCAAATATGCAAGTATTGCTGCTCACTTCATTGTGTTGCTCATACTTTCTTTCACACAATTTCTTATTCAGAATCAGGAACCAAGTCTTCTATCTAAGACAAAATCTGCTCAATTTTGTCCTTATCCAATGGTTTCAAACCATAGTTTTACTCACCCAGTACTCGTGGGACTCATGAATCCACACATTTGTAGCACAGTCACCTCGTCTAGATTAAGCAGGGCCCATTTACAAGGTTTTTTGGTATCTCAAAACACACCTAAAGCACAACCTTCACTTCAAGGTACAATGTGGAACATGGAGATCCACACGGAAGCATATAAGGCTTGTGCTAATTTCTAATTCTACAACAACCTTACTTTCAACGTGGTAAAGAGCCCATACTAAGAGTATTTGGTCATAGACATTTACTCACTTATTCTACTTGAAGGATTTATAGATTAAATGGAAGCAACAAACTTACATAACATAAACGAATACCAATCATGTTTCGGAAGATATAGCTTTATTCTCATTCATTCATAGACATGCAATAAGTACATGAAAATAATATCAGCAGTCCCCCAACTATGAACAACAAGTACATATAGATAGTCAATCGATGTTGGCTAAGACTAACAACTCTCGGTAACTAGCAATCAACTATAACAACCGTTGGGAACTAATACATAAATACAAAACATAACTGTTTATTTATTTATTACTTAGCCAACTAAAACATATTCAATTAACTTTCAGCCGACTACATTACGCACCCGCCTCCCCCCCAAAAGAAAAGTCATCTTCCAAACGACACAACACAATTGGGGACTATACGTACAATAGAAAGTGATCACTAAGAGAGGGGGGATGAGAATGCGTCCTTGGATGTCCTTAGGACATGGGTGTGGGTGTTGTCAAGTGCTGCTAGCGAAGACACTAGAGCCTCTGGTTAGCCACCAATCCCCACCCTCGGGAAATCAAAATCATTTGCCTTTGCCAAACAGTCACCCCTTGAAGCAAATATGCAAGTATTGCTGCTCACTTCATTGTGTTGCTCATACTTCCTTTCACACGATTTCTTATTCAGAATCAGGGACCAAGTCTTCTATCTAAGACAGAATCTGCTCAATTTTGTCCTCATCCAATGGTTTCAAACCATAGTTTTACTCACCTAGTACTCGTGGGACTCATGAATCCACACATTTGTAGCACATTCACCTCGTCTAGATTGAGTAGAGCCCATTTACAAGGTTTTTTGGTATCTCAAAACACACCTAAAGCACAACCTTCACTTCAAGGTACAAAGTGGAACATGGAGATCCACACGGAAGCATATAAGGCTTGTGCTAATTTCTAATTCTACAACCTTACTTTCAACGTGGTAAAGAGCCCATACTAAGAGTATTTGGTCACAGACATTTACTCACTTATTCTACTTGAAGGATTTATAGATTAAACGGAAGTAACAAACTTACAGAATATAAACGAATACCAATCATGTTTCGGAAGATATAGCTTTATTCTCATTCATTCATAGATATGCAATAAGTACATGAAAATAATAACAGCAGTCCCCCAACTATGAACAACAAGTACATATAGATAGTCAATCGATGTTGGCTAAGACTACCAACTCTCAGTAACTAGCAATTGACTATAACAACCGTCGAGAACTAATACGTAAATACAAAACATAACTGTTTATTTATTTATTACATAGCCAACTAAAACATATTCAATTAACTTTCGGCCGACTACATTACCCCCCCCCCAAAAAAGAAGTCATCTTCCAAACGACACAACACAATTGGGGACTATACGTACAATAGAAAGTGATCACTGAGAAGAGGGGGGATGAGAATGCATCCTTGGATGTCCTAAGGACGTGGGTGTGGGTGTTGTCGAGTGCTGCTAGCGAAGACACTGGAGCCTCTAGTTAGCCACCAATCCCCACTCTCAAGCAATTTTGACCATATGAACAACCTCTATCAATTGTTTCTTTGTCTTCTCTAGAACTTGCTCTCTCTCTTGTAGTCGAGTCATTGTCTTCTCTGCCTCCACCTTCGCCTAAGACTCTCTATACCTCTCGGCTAGCTTAGCCCCTCTCTCCGCCAACTATTTGTCTCTCTCTACTACCATTTTCTCTTGTGTTGTGAGATGAGCATGCTCTATTGTTGTCGCCTAAGACTTCCAGATATGATCAACTAACTCTTCTCAGATAGTCTTGGCCTATGAGAGGGTTCTATCTCTCAACTGTGTGGCCTCGTCAATGAAAACCATGGTATAACACAACCTCAAAAAAACATCTCTTTAGCAGAGCCCCATCCCGTGAAGAGTTGAGAGAACTTTGCCATTTCTTCCGCCAGCTGTAGGTCTCGGAGGATGCCATGCCATCAACATCTTGGCCATCTCCACTCCCGGCCATCCTTCTGAGATGAAGCATCTAAAAAATTCTCCTTCACATTCAACCTGAATGAAGGCAAAGATCCTCTCTGCCTCTTGTTGTGCAACCAATGGATCATGACCAATGTCCAACTACCAATATATCTCCCCTACCTCATACATCACCCTCACCATGGACTGAAGCTCTCCAAGGTACCTTTGTACTATGTCGAGGGGGTCGTATGCATTCGACCAACCAATCTAAATGAATACCCCCTCGGACTCATCCTCACTCAACTCCTCTCTTGACTCTGTTGGATGTGGTTGTGGGTATATCTTTGGAACTGCCGCCATAGCAATGTTTGTGGCTGGCGGGGTGAGCTATGAGGGCTCTATAGGGCCCGTCTGAGTGTCAACTACCATGTCCGCAAACTCTCACTCATGTGGTGGCTTTATTCCCTTGACCAATAATCTTGGTGACTCTGGTGGAGGGCATTTGCTAGTGCCCCCATCATATCCAACCAGTTGTCTATGCTCGCATCCTCTTCCATGTCATCATCGGTTGAAGGTGGCACCACTACTAGTGGTGCTACTAGTGTTGGTGGTGATGCCACTACTGGTAGTGTAGGAGATGGAGCTATAGCTAGTACTGTAACGGCAATTATTGGCTGCACGGGGATGGTTGGTTGTACTATGATAGCCGGTTGCACTTGGATAGCCTCCTCTATGTCCTCTTGAGAGCTTGCCTCTCCTGCAA
>VDFB02089555.1:0-28283 GCA_007258455.2 Sequoia sempervirens
TGATACAACAACAAGTACAAACATACTTGGCACAACAAAATGTGCAAGCACGATCCACCAACACATCAACCAATCCACCCATCCCTCCAACAAGTGAACCACCACAGAACACCTTCATCCCACCCCCTGATCCGCAAAATGATGTAACAACGCAAATCGCTACTTCAGAATAAGTGCTTTATCTTCAATCAGGGAAAACCACAAAGACACCCAACAACTTGTGTCCCTATCTGTTTGATAGGAGTCTTGCAATGAAACCATTCCCAAAGGGATTTGAGATCCACAAATTTGATAAATATTGTGGGATGGGAAACCCTGAAGATCACATTAGGGAATTCCAAGTTCATTGCATGGAAGTCACAATGATGATACATATCTAATACAGCTATTTCCTAGAAATTTGGATGGCCACACCATGGAGTGGTTCTCTCACCTCCCCCTAGCATCAAAAAGTTCCAAGAGATAGTAGACATATTCATAAAAAATTACACATTCAATATCAGTATGGATGTTACTCTAGAGGAACTATCAACTTGTAAACAAGGTAAAAATGAATCATTTGCTTCCTTCCTACAATGATGGTGATCCAAGGCCAATAGGAGCAAATGGGTCACTCCAAAAGAACAAGAATTTTTCACTGTCATCTCCAATCTAGAGGGAACCTTGGCATTCCATCTCAAGGTACAATGGATCACTACATATGACCAATTGATCTCCAAAGTGCTTAACATTGAACAAGCCCTTATTGCACAAGGAGGGACACCTGAATATCTTGAACAACAAAAAAATCGCCCATCCACTAGCTATAATGACAAACCTCGCACATTTGAAAAAAACAAAAACATTACCAATGATGGTGTTGGTGATGCCAAATTTGTCATCAGTGCTCCTTGACAAAACACACTAGCACCCCAACAACAACCCCAGAACAACAATCAAAACAATCGTCAAGCTAACATTGTGACTCAATAGCCAAACAATAAAAAAATCAACAATGTGAATGATCAAAGGTGGCCACCCTAGTGAAATAAAAACTCTCCCAAGCGGAAGTACACAACCCTTGGGGAATCAATTGAATCCATCATGAAGTGACTGGTAGTGGAAAAACTCATCACAATTCCCACTTATGACAACTATCAAGAGCCCTTGGTGAAACCTTTGTGGTACAATGAAAATCACCTTTGTGATTTCCATAAGATCAAGGGACACACAACTACCAATTGTATGAGGTTGAAAAACTTGATTCAAGACCTCATTGATGAAAAAATCATAAATGTGGAGCAACCAGTAGGAAATAAAACTCTCAAAATCTACACAAATTTGATGCCCAATCATAACAACAAAGGGAACAATAGCAATGATAAAGGGAAAGGTGTGTTCAAAAGTTTCAATCATGTATATGACCATGTTGTCACATCCCTAGATGAGTATTGCACTATCATCACCATCAAAGGAGCCCAAGCTGATTGTGGAGTCACCAAAGAGGCAAAAAAATTACCATCGCAAGGTCATCTCAGCCTCCTAGAACACCCACTTCCAACTTGAAATCTGCTCCTAGTGGCTATAATGTCCTTGACTAGTTGAAAAGAACCCCAGCTAAGATCTCCATCATGGAGTTATTGAAGATATCATCAGCCCACAAAAAGATCCTTGAAGAAGCATTGGCTTCATCCCAAATCGCCTTTGGCGGATCTTGGATGTCGAACAATTCCAAGCTATGGTTAGAAAACATCATTACCCCAAACCTTCTACATTCTCTTTTTTGATCAATACTTTCCCACCCAACCATCTCCCCACACAATTGTTTCCACTCCATCTCCAAAAAGTCCTAGTGCATAAGAACAAATTCAAGAGAGTATTGGTGGATGGGATGCGGGAGCTTGAACATTTATTCGGCCAAGCTCATAAAGAATCCAAGAATCTTAGAGGGATCTTACCGAAAAGGAAAAAGGCATCACAATCAAGGCTTAATTTATAATCAATAAAAGAGTGTCTCAAGGCACTATCCAACTCCCTCATTCAAGTAGGGCCAACAATTGCGGAGAAACCACCATCGTCCCTTGACCTTTATTTACCTTTACAACATTCTCTTCTTTGGGGTGTCTATGGATCCATGGGATGCAAGCAAAGGGCATCAACCTTCCACCGTGTCAAGTTCACATATTAAGGCCAAGAGGTCACTATCCACGAGGGATCCCAAACCCTTTTCTACTACAAGAGCCTAAAAGCAAAATATTAAAAAATCCCCCAAGTGCCAAAAGAATGATGGAGGCTCCCTCAACTTCATATATTGATCTAGCTACTCGCCTCCACTTTTACTTAAAGAGACACTCGCCATCCCCGCCATCTCTCGACATCAAGGTCATTATCTAGGACAATGGTGTGGAAACTATATAATTCCAAAAAATAATTTTGTGGTAGGAGAGTTACCATAATCTCTTAGGTCATGAGGATGACCATAATCAAATGATGCTTCCTCATCCCAAACCTTCATAGCAAGATCCTCTAGCTTCAGAAGTTGGGGGGATCTCAACTGGGAAGTAATAGAAGAGGACCCATCCCATTGTAAGAGTTGTTGATGAACTCGAGCACCCCAGATCACCTGCAAAACCAAGATAAGCCTTCAACATGAGAGCAACAAGAGATAAAATGCTAGAATATAGTGCAATAACAAAATGATGTTATTATCACACACTAAATGATACAATATGCCTCAACTCTACCTTGAATTGACTGAGTTAATATGAACTCATCTGGACTAGATCTGAACTAGATAGGAGGGAGAGGTGAGTGCAAAATATATAGTAGAATATGGGAAAATAATTCCAAGAGGGGTAATAACTCCCAAATAACCAAATTAGGTGGGAGTTATGCCTACTTGGAAAATTCCAAATAGGTGGCATAACCTACTCAAAAAGAGACAGATGAGTGGTTTTGTGAGGTGGCATATAAGGCCAAAAGAGGGTGTGAAACTCAACCACCCAAGTGTGAGTGGGAGCAACACATGTAATCGATGGATTATGCCATGTGTCCTCACATGAACCACATCTCCTATAACCTAAGGTATGCTTAATAATGTGTAGGAAAAATAATATTTAAAAACCTACACTAACACCCCCCCTTAAGCATAGCTTAGGTGGGTGAGAAGACACAAAGATGCAAATATGGGTCCCGACTACTAGGCCATGTTAGGTACCCATGTACAATGATGAAACCTCTCAAAACATGAGAAAGAGAAAACCCGTAGGAGAAAACTCTCCCCCAAGAGAGAAGAAGAGAGACCATATAGTCCCCCAATGTAGAATCTCCTGCATTGTTGGTGAATGCTCGACACAAGAAGCTGAAGATGATCCAAGATCGTTGAACACTATTTCTCCCCTTAGGAAGAAAGAAAACCAAGGATGTATGCAAGATATCTTCCCATTCTTGAAAGGAATGTGAAGGAAGAATGTATGATGTCTCTGAATTCTGTTTAGGTGTCCCCACGTCGATGCTAAAAGTTGTCACCATCAAATCAAGTGTTCTAGGCCACATTGCAGAAGATGACAATCCAGAACCTAGTGGAGATGGATGTAGAACAAAATCTGAAGACAAAGATATCTCCTCTGAAGACAAATGTGGCTCCTCCAAATGCTGCTCAAAAGTATCCATAATCATGCCAAACTGTAATGAATGATCATGTGGAGAATGAACAAGAGGATACAAAGGTTCCTCCACAACAACTGAAGAAGAATCAACTTCATCAAAGAGAAGATGAATGCCATGAATAGTGTCTCCCAAGTCCGAAACATGAGACTCCATAAATAAACCTGCAATGTCTGTCAAGTAGTCATCTGAAGTAGCTATATCTGGAAGACAATGTGTATCTTGCTGCACTGAATCACAAGAAGCCATGAATGTAGCAATGCAAGTATCTTCAGATGCAATAGTAAATGGAGGAGAAGGAATACAAGGCTCAAGAACTGGATCACATGTGAGAATACCCAAGTTCAAGTAGCCAAAGTTCTCCTCAAAATCAAAGCTCACACTAGGAGTGTGATCAACAACCAAAGGATTAGAACCATCATTAGGTGCAAAGTCTAAAAAGGTATACAATCGAGATGCATGATCAACCACCCCAATAGCAATTATCTCTCTGCTCTCCAAGTCTCTGATGATAACTAAATCAGGTGTGAATTCAACAGTCTTCCCTATTCCACCATGAGTGATTTGATAGATGGAAAGAAGATTGTTTGAAAGATGAGGTACACACAAAACATCATTGAAAGTACCATCTCCAATATCAACAGATCCTTTCCCAATTACATCCATGTATGTATTATTTCCCATCATAATAGGTGGCATAGCACAAGGCTCAAAAGAAGAGAACATAGACTGTGTAGAAGCCATATGATGAGACACTCCAGAATCTAGGAGCCATCTCCTTGATCCAAGACCTATAGAAGCACAAAGAGCTTTACCTTTTGATTTACTTGCCCCTGTAGTATGGCCCTTTTCCTTATCAAATT
This sequence comes from Sequoia sempervirens, assembly GCA_007258455.2. Taxonomy (NCBI): domain Eukaryota; kingdom Viridiplantae; phylum Streptophyta; class Pinopsida; order Cupressales; family Cupressaceae; genus Sequoia; species Sequoia sempervirens. The sequence goes on from VDFB02089555.1 coordinate 4,509, forward strand.
CTGAATTTTTGGAATTAGAAGAAGCTGAATCAACCATTCGAGAAGGCAAATTGATGTTGTTCTTTGCTAAAAGATTCTTCAACTCATCAATTTGTTTTAAGTAACATTGATGTTCATCATGCCCAGGTTTCTTGCAATATGCACATGTGGGCTTCTCCTTCTTAGATGAATCCTCTTTTGAAGAGAATTTAGAGTCTACTTTAGAAGTAGATGAATATTTATCTAAATCTTTCTTTCTATCACCTTGGTTTTGTTGTTTCTTGTTTTGCTTATTAGTGCCTTGTTTTGTAGTCAAGGCTTGAGATTTGGAAGATTTAATAATGCCCATTTGAATCAATTTATCTTGCTCCTTTGTGAGATTAGTTGTAAACTCACTTAGAGAAGGCATAGAAAATCCTTTTCCTAAGGCTCTTTTCATTGCATGAAATGTAGAAACAAACACTACATAATCAAGACGAATTTTTGAAAGAATACTCAAAATTAGTTGTGAGTCATCCTTTTTAACTCCACACTGCTCTAACTGCAATATTATGACATTCAATTTAGTAAAGAAATCTTGAATGGTGTCAAAATTGCATGGGCTCAATCCTATGAGCTCGTTCTCCAATGAATGTGCTCTCAAATCATCTGGTTTACCAAAGAGAGTATTCAAAGTATTCCACACTTCATTTGGTGATTTTTCAAACATAATATGAAAGCGTAGATCAGGAGATACAACCATGCATAAGGTTCAAAAAGCTTCATCACACTTATTGAACCATTTAGGCTTATCTTCATCTTTTGTAGGTTCCTTATCAATACCCATTGTTATTCTATACAATTTTAACTTTCTTAAGTGAATTTCCATTTCATTTTTCCACTCAAAGTAATTGTATGGTGTGAGTAGAGGAACCAATTTATCCATTTTAGATTGTTGTTGCAATGTGAGAAAAAAAAAATCAAGAAGAGACACATAAAGACATCCCCATTTTTCACTCAATAAAGAATCCTCCCCAACAAAAAATGATTTGGAACTTTATAAATTAGTGCATTTACAATGCTGGAGTTGTTTTCCAGAGTTTTTCAAGTGTCCAAAATGGACTCAAATACTAAAAGTACAATAAAATCTCAAATTGAGAACCTAAAAATAGCACCAATGTATAGTGCTCAAAAAAATATAAACTTTCAAAAAAAGAATCACCTCGATCTAAGGTCATATGTGAAAGTTATAGCTATTTGAAGTTCCAAAAAGAGAATTGTCCTTCAGATCTGCTGATAAAACTAATTTTCTGGAAAATCTGAATCACTTGAGAAAAATTGGATCGCACCACTACAAATCCTGTGAAATTCTACCCCAAATTAAAAAAAAAAAAATCTTTGAAAAAAGAGCTCGTATGACTGAATTATGGCCCTCCAAAGATTGACTACAAAATCAAAAATGCAATTGGAGAGGGGGTCTGCTAAAATGTTTTGGTTTAGTTTATGCAAAATATGTAGCCTTTATACAAAAACTAGCAATGACCCAGATGCTTTTTTTCTACTGTGAACAAAACCTAGATGGCAGATTTTCTTTAAAATATACAGAAAATGTGGATCTAGTGTAAAACAAATGCCTTTAGCAACATAAAATGACCCCAACAACCAAAAAAATGACATGAAAAGGTAGAATCAGCTACTTAAGACAAGAAAAGGCATGCTGCAACCTGCAATACTGGTTAAAACACTCACAAATCTCTCAAATTTGAGAAGGGGCTTGCAGATCTGACGCTCTAATACCTTGTAAGAGTTGTTGATGAACTCAAGCACCTAGGATCACTTACAAAACCAAGATAAACCTTCCACATGAGAGCAACAAGAGATAAAATGCTGGAATATAGTGCAATAACAAAAGGATGTTATTATCACACACTAAATGATACAATATGCCTCAACTCTCCCTTGAATTGACTGAGTTAATATGAACTCATATGGACTAGATAGGAGGGAGAGGTGAGTGCAAAATATATAGTAGAATATGGGGAAATAATTCCAAGAGGGGCAATAACTCCCAAATAACCAAATTAGGTGGGAGTTATGCCTACTTGGAAAATGTCAAACATGTGGCATAACCTACTCAGAAAGAGATAGATGAGTGGTTTTGTGAGGTGGCATATAAAGGTGGAATGGAACACGGTGGAATGGAGTGGCATGTATCCTCACATGAACCACATCTCCTATAACCTAAGGTATGCTTAATAATGTGTAGGAAAAATAGTATTAAAAAACTACACTAACATCTCCCCGGTAATTCAAGATAATAGACCGGTAGTTGATCTACCTATGGATGATAGCAGTAAAGGCTAACAAATGATGCTCACCATGGGCTATGACAGAAACAGAAAGCTTGGAAAAAATAACAATGAGCTTCTAATACCCATTATTCCTAAGATGCGAATGAAAAATATTGGCCTTGGATGTACCCCTTTGAGTATAACCATACGTGGCTGAAATCCCCTAGTTAAGAAGGTCAAAACTCCTCAGCAAACAACAACTACCCTTCAATTACCCATATCCACTGGCTTTCCTTTAGACAATTTCACATTTGACATAACCGATGTTTGCAGTAGTAGTGATGAGGAAGATGCCATAACTGACTTACCTATGCTTTTCAAGAATTTCTCTCTCCTTATGATTAGTACCGTGTCATTTGAGTCAACTAGTCAAACCCATGAAATCAACCTAGTTTACCCAAAGCTCATCGATTACAGCCAATAAAGACCACCGATTCTGGACACCTTCAAAAATGACGAAACGCTCTCAAAATTCATGGGACTACAAAACATGATACCATGTAGAGATCACAAGGTTAGGTTTGATATCATTCTGGACACACAAGCTTACTACAGGGAGATGATTGAATCCTTTAGTCGCAAAAGTGAAAACTTGAGAATAATCTCAATGTCTTTGAGTGAAAACCAGACTATGGCACTCTCTAACCCTAAAATAGTAAAAACAAAGGATGTATCCAACAATGAAAAACTCTCTGAGGTGTGTGATGATGAAGGATTCAATCTCCCCTTTAGTGCTCTACATCAGGAAAATTTAGTAGTTCTAGCTAAGAAGTGCAACCCAGTCAACTTGGGAATAGAGGAAACTTTACATATCACATTTTATGTCGAATCATTGATTTCAAAAGAATAGGAGCTCCTAGTTTCCTTCTTAAGGGAGAGAAAGGTCAACTTTGCATGGTGCTATGGTAACATGCCCAGGCTTGATCCAAAGATTATGGTCCACCATCTAGCAGTTTACCTTGAAGAAAAGCTCATCAAATAATAACTCAAGAAAATGCATCCCTAAATAGCTTTGTTAGTCAAAATGGAATTAAAGAAGCTACTTGATGCAGGGTTCATACAACCAATCAACTATCTAGAATGGGTATTGAATCTGGTTCCTTTTTCAAAACTTGATGGGGGCATCTGTATATGCACAAATTTTAGAGACCTAAACAAAGCATGTCTCAAAGATGGCTTCCCGCTTCCCAACATTGATATGATTGTAGATATGACTATCGGACATGAGATTCTTTTGTTGATGGATAGATTCTCTGGGTATAACCAAATCATGATAGCCAAAGAGGATCAACATAAAACAACTTTTACTTGTCCATGGGGATTACATCGAACATATTGTTGGATATTTTTTATTGTGTTTGGAGTTTTGTAATTTCAAACACAATAAAAATCCAAAAATTACAAAATATTCAACATTGTGGATTGTGGAAACTTTACAGCATTAATTCTAACATTAGCTTGTTTGCTTACTTTATCTTTGTCTTTTGACTTATCTTTTTTGTGCTCATTTCAATAACCTCTCAATGATGTTCCAAACAAATGGATTTAGAGAGATAGAAATGGGGCAATGATCATGATCTTTTTATCTACTATGCTTGTTGGATATTCTTGTAATATAACTTGGTTATGCATGCTTTGCTTGGTTTGTAGGGAAGATGTTTTAGGTTTCTTGTTGACCACATAGGAAGGCTTGTTTTTCTATGTTTTGGTCTAGGATTTTTGAAATATCTAAACTACATTATGAACAAGGTTATGTATGCCAAGGTGAACAAGAATACTCCTATCTAATTGTTGAGTCAAAGTCCATCACACTAGGTACAATGCCATCCTGGTTCTTTATACCTTGATGCATCATACCTCGTGTATAATCAAACATAAGGTAATTGGACCTTTTAAAAATCCCAACTCCTCCGAAAATCATCATCATCTCATGTCTTGTTGGAATCTCTTGCTTTCTTCTATCTCATTTTCCATGCTAACATGGTACCATGATAGTTAATCACAAATCATTATTGTCATTGCATTCATCTTGCATCCACAAACCATCAACATATTGCATATTGCATATCATATCACATAGAAAGCATTAATCATACTGCATGCATTGCATCTCCATCATCGCATAATATAGATTGGTTATTCTAAGCATCTCATGAACCATAACATTGCATTCATTACATAATCATCCCATACAACTCATGTCACATATACCAAAAGTATCGATTGCATAATCACACAAGCATGTCATATACATAAGCATTAGTAACAATCCATATACATCATATATCATATATCACAACATCCATTTTCATATCATGAACATCATGTCATAACACATACATTATTACATAAAGCATCATTTCATACATCATACATCATCACATCATACCACCATCATAAGTTCATATCATACATAAGAAAATTACATACATCTTATCATCATACATAAGAAAATTACATACATCTTATCATCCATCAAGCGCATAATATAGATCTATTAGTCTAAGCATTTGCATATCATAACATTTTACATACATCATAAAAAGTACATAAGAAAAGGTACTAAAAAAGAAAGGAATCCATAAACCATCACATTACATAATCGCATAAGCATCATATAGTAGCATCATCATAGCATCATAACATAGAACATCATTGCATCACATCACACAAGATATAGAAATAAGATCCATCCATAAAGCATAAAATAGAATAGGACACATCATATCGGATACACATCATCTCATCTCATATATTATCAAAATAAATATATTGTCATGGTACAAAAAAATTGGATCAAGTATGTATTGAATGCATAAAGTACAAGGGCCCACTGGGATCTCAAAAATGATCCCATGGGGCACAAAAAGAATATTGTCTCTAATCAAAATTGGGGCTAGCCCTGCTAGCTGCTGCCCTCACCACCTGCTCTCTCCCCATGCTCCTCTGTGGGTCTGTGGCATGTCCTCTGTAAAAATTCTAGGACTCAAGTTGCTTTTGACACTACCTGATGATAGTGCATCCTGTAATAATCGGCCTCCTGGATGGCCTCCCTGTATGATCGAAGTGGTATCATGCTCTAGGAGGAGGATGCAAAAATGCTCTCAATCTACTGTTGTCTTCCCATCTCTGCTACTGCCTATAGCTTCACAGCCTGTCTCTGTTGGACCACCTGGTCCCACTCTACCCACAACTAATACCTCTTAACCATAAGAATTTGTATCTATGTCTAAAGTTGAAGGATTTGACCATCTTTGGGGTTTGGTTGCATAGGTGGCTGCATGGGTGGTTAATCATGGCCCCCATCTCTAGGCGGTATCAGAACATTATCCTAGTGCCCATCTTTCCATCCTAGGTTTGGATCCTGTTTGGGGTCATATTGTCTCTACTCACCCACCTACAAATCTGGGAGTGGCTGATCCTATGGCCCCCTATCCTGATCGAGCTGATGTGGTGGTGGTCCTCCCCCTCCTTGGTCCCCATCTCCATCCCCTAGGCCTCATCCTGCTCCCCTACCTTTGACTCTGCGTCAGGAAGATGGTGTCCCTAGAACTATAAGTCTAAGAGGTGGCCTAAACTAGTCTATATATGCCTGTGTGTTCCTTACATTGGCCTATCCCTAATCATATGGCCATGGCCTGGCCACTAGCTGCATAAAACTCTGCACTACCTCGTGTGCAGTTATATATTGGCCCTAGGAGCTTTGGCTTGTCATACATGCAAATATAGCAACATACTAATCATCTAGCCTATCATGTGGCTTTCTAAACTATCTCTACACTCTACTTGGTAGGTACATCTCAAGCATCACGTGCTCTCTTCCCTACATCAATCTATCCTAGTGAGTGAAAAAGAGTTGTTGCACATCGTCATTCCACGCGGGCCATCTAAGGTATGGCTGCTAGGTGAAGGCTTGCATGTCATCCAAAATTCTCCTCCAATGAGGAATCCTGTGCTGACATGTATGAGTAAAAGAGACACTTCCTCTATATCACTAGACAACCGGATCATCTGGCTCCATATCAACTAGAACAACTCTCGGGCAAAGCACAATGATGTGTTCCCAAGCCTAGATATGAAGGAGTGTGACTCCAGCCTCGATAGATCGATCATCAAGGTATGAAAACTCACGAAAATCTATGTATAATGAGGCCAATAGAACTGGTCCCCAAGCAAAGCATACTCACCTCTGGACCATGTGCTCCCAAGTGAGGCCCCATCTAGGACTGAAATATCGGCCCTGCCAATCTAGTGCAATGAGACCTGATATGATGGTTGCAATAACTAATCGAAAGGGTGAAACAATGAGCCTATAATGCTCCAACTCAATTTTGAACCTCACAGAAAACAAGCTCATCAAGGCCCATAATGTCATAATAGGCCTCCCTCCTAGCATCCACGTCATAAATCACACACTCTCCATGGATGGGCAATTTGTGAATCTGCCAAATGTCCTCTAGTGTGACTGTCACTTCACTTGTCGGGAGGTGGAATGAGGATATCTCACTATGCCATCTCTCAATGAGTGTCATCATCATACCTAAGTGTGTCCTCATGGACGGTGCATAAGCAATGTACCATAGTCTGATCATCACTAGATGCTCCTACTGTCACTCAGGTATGCCCTACAAAATGCTGAAAAGTACCCGGGACCTATGCTTGCATGAGTGAAGTATCAACACCTACTCCTGCATCAAGAAAGCCACTGCATCATAATTCATCAAAAATCATGATCCTGCCTAATCTCAACATAACCCCAAACAACTTGCACATCATTGTTTGTGGGTGTGGCATAGTTTGAAAGTTTCAAACTATGCCACTAGGAGCCTTTGGCCCTCAAACTCCACTGTAGTATTGTAGTTTGAGGTGTGGTCTAGTTTAAACATAAACCCTAATTTGTAAAAGGACCTGTTGCGACACAATCTTCGTAGGCGGCTTTGTTTGGAGTTTAAAACCTAATTCCAAACTATGCCGTGACATTGCTATTCATGACTGCAACGTAGCTTAAGGTCGTGAAGCATCAAAAGAGCCTTTCCAGCAGCGCTATATTCAACTATTCCTAAAGGACCTAAATCCTAGGCTAATAAATGCATGCATAAATCAAAAAATGAGGTTGGGTCAAGTTGACTCACCGGTGATCGAGTGCTAGGTAGCCTCTGGTGTGTGTGTGATTGGTCTGAGATGTGTTGGGGGAGTTGTCGTTGTGCCATCTCACGAAGGGGCTAGAGCTCAAATCGCAGAAATCTCTAAAGGCTAAATGTGCAAATGAATTGGAAATGGCCCCTTGGGCCCTATTTAAGCCTTAAAGTTAGGGTTTTTTGACCCCGCTTAAAACATCCTATGAGAGTTTTTCCCCCAAGCCTATTTTGTTCATCTATGGACTATTTTGCATCGCTTTTGGCATGTTTTTCACCCTAGATCCTTACTAGACCTCAAGCCGGTGCACCTTTTGTCTTTCACCAGATCACCCAAAAGTTGGAAATTTTCATCTGATCTCTTTGAAGGGGTAGTATATTCGGCATAATTTTTCCACCAAAGGTAGCAAAGGGGCAATTTGAAAACCAATTTTTGAATTCTCGACTAAGATATTTTATTCTTTGAAACAACAAACGAAAGTACTTTTGCTTCAAAGTGGTAGTGTAGACATGGAAAATATACCATACACTTGGTTTCCTCGATTTACTAACATCAAGCTTCATCCTAAATCACCAACTTATCATCAATCTTCATCCCTTAATTAAATAAATAATTATTTATCTGATTAAGTCATTCTCTCTTGTTAATTAAATCAATCAATCTGATCTAATTAACCCTAGGTCTCTATTTAATTAAATAATTCATTTTATTTGATTAAATCTATAAAGTCATCTTATTAAATTAAATAAATTAAACCTTGTTTAATTTAACATCATCCCTTTATAGTTAAATAAATCAAATCCTTTTATTTAATTAAATCAAAAAATCACATTCTTCTTATCATTTTTGATTTAAATCAACCCAAAATCTAAATCAAATAGTCACATCATCTAATCCCTACTAAATTAATTAAACCTTTTGATTAATTTAATCTTAATCCATGTCCCATCCTCTAGTTTTTCCATCTCGTGCCATGAAAATACATTTAATTAATTTGTTAACTCTATTTTCTTTCAACTTGGCATCTTTAGGGGAATATTCCTCAAAGTTTGAAAACTTCCAAGTGGATTTGTCCTTCCAACAAGACATCTATTCCCCATGTCCTTGTGCATTGAGCCAAGTGGCATTTAATTCATTCTTTTTTCCATCTTCATGTCATTTCACTATTTTCAAATTCCACCTAATTCCATTTATTGTGCACATTCATCAAAATGTGCTCAAGCTTCCTCCATTCACATCTTGACAAGTGGCACTTTCCCATTGGATGTTGAATGATCTCGCATTGCTCCATTTTGCTCATTCCTCCATCTTGTCTTTCTATAAATAAGAGGTTTCTCTCCTCATTTTGATCATCCACAATTTGAGAAAGTCTACTATACTCAATTTCATCCTCAAACATCTCTATTTTCATCCATTTTTATCAGGATCTTAGCTAGGTTATGCAAATTATTCATCATAGAGCTCAATTGTATCTTCACCAAAGTGGATCACTCATCAACATTGCATCATAGGAGTTGGGAAAGGGTCAATTTCCACTTCAAATTGGCACCAATTCCACCATGGGATCAAGAGTTTGTATTACATTGAATAAGATTTTGATAGATTTTGTTTATATTTGCTTGTGTTCTTCATCTCATTTCTTGTTCTTTGCAATTTAAATGGATTTCATGGGGAATCTTGATACCAACTTGCATTTGATCTAATATAGTGTTTGATTCTTGTGTTTGTGAAGGTCTAGGATTGGGGTTCTACAGTTAGATTAGACATAGATCTAGAAAGAGGATACATAGAGGAACCTGTGACTGAAAACTAAGCCAAAACAGGTGGACAAGGGTTGTACCACCCTAGACTAGAAAAAATACTTTTTCAGGATCTATGAACTGGTCTTAGTAGGTTACATTACATAGGTTCCTCCTTCCCTAACTTAACTGTTGAACTTCTTTTACATTGATGATTAATTCCACCTTCTCTAATTTGTTGAAGTAGGAGGCTTAAATACTTGATCTTACAATTAGGTATTCAATCCTCTCCCAAATCCACTTCAAGTTTTCCACTTGCACACAAGAAATGTGAGAAAGGGTTGTGCCATATAGGGGCTTGCATAGGTGAAACCTCATTTTTTTGTTTCCACCTCCATAAAGGCTATGATGATGTAAACAGTGCTTACCCTCAGCCAGTAAAAGGTAAATGGATAAAAACAAGTGATAAATGATAATTGCTGCAACTTACTACTCAAATATACTTTCCTTGATGGACTAAATTGATGGTACTCATATTATACAAGGAGAATTTGATGCTTTATTGAAGGTCCTATAAGTGTTAGTACTCATAAAACAAATGATAAATGATAATTGTTGCAACTTACTACTCAGATCTACTTTCCTTGATGGACTGAATTGATGGTACTCATCTTATACAAGGAAAATTGGATGCTTGATTGAAGGTCCTACAAGTGTTAATACTCATAAAACAAATGAACAAAAAACACAAACAATATTACTCATAAACTTGATACATTAAAAACATGAATCTTGATTGATAATATGTGATGTAAATTTTATTCTTGACTGCCCTTGACTACTTTTTAGGATGCTCAATTGATATTCAAATTGCAATCTAGTTTAAAATGGTGAAAAAGACTTATATGTATATTCATTTCTTCATTTTTCAGAATATTAATTATGAGAAAATGAAAATGAATTTATATTTATATTTTTTTTTGATAAAAGGCAAAAGGCCTAAACTATTTATATTAATCTTAAAGCTGAAATGCATTCTTATAAGTTTAGAGCATCTATGCTAGGGGAGAATGTTTATCCAACTGGATAAAAATTTTAACTTGAAATTCAAAACAAAAATTAATTGCATCCACAACCCATTGAGGGAAAAAATAGAGAAACATCTATAAACTAACCCCGCTCCTCCCCAACATGCAGTCTGAGGGATTTGCTCAAAATGTATGGTGCTCAAACATCTATCAAAATTTAAAGTTATCTTTAGGAATTTTAGAACCCAAACTCCCAACTACCTAGAAGTATCTTTAAAATATTGCTATCAAATACAATTTCCATTTGTGGAAAAAAATTGTACGTATATGGATAAAAAGAATAGAGTGCAGACCTTGCAAAGTAAATTGGACTATAAATTACCAACTTCCTATATATAATTGATATTTTTTTTGACCCATTCAAAGTCTTGGACTGACTCAACATGCAAAATTTTCTTCAGGAAGCTTATTGCCACCTTTTCCCACTCTCTATGTTTGTGCAATGCCTCACCTATGATATCCAGTATGAAGGGGCAGAAGGTTACATCCTCACCCAAAACTAAGAGACACTCCAAGCCACACAGCTTGTGTATACCAATACTAAAGGAGGCAACATCCATCACCACCTCCACCTCACCTAAAATTTTAGGTATAAAAAGCTTCAGAGCCATTTCCACCACCTACACCTTCAGAGTGTGTAGGTATAGTAGTGCCGCCATAAATCATGAGGAAATACCTAAATCAAACCTATACCACTCATTCAACACTAGAAATTCTTGACCTAGGATGAGTTTAACCACTCCAATCAACATGAAATTTGATTCCACCATGATTTGCTTCAATTGGAGCTCTAGTATTGTGCCCTAAAAGGCCATTGGTTTGCAAGTACTGACTAGGCTATGAGAGTATCCATACCTCCTCGATGAAATGTAGAAATCCCTTGAAGCAGGTATGCATGCTATGAATTTTATATTTCTTTGTAAATTAATATGCATTGATTGCTAATAATACTCTTGCATGAGAAGGTACCCCAAAGTGTGTACCAATAGATCCTGCTAAAAATTAACCATACATGTATCTAGTTAGTGATGATGGCTTTCAATCTTCACATGCACTCAACCTCAGTCTTGGAAGAAAAAACCACAAAATAGATGTTCGCATGAGCACATAACATTAGTGAATGTGGTTATCTTCCTTGATTTTTTAAAGGAATCTTCATGCCAAATTAATTATTTATTAATTCTCATCAAACCAATTTTTAAATGCAAGTGTGATACAAAGGGAAAACCACCACCTTTGGTTGAGAAAATGTCAAAATAGTATTCCCTTAGAGTTTACAGTGGCATTTCCAAAATAGAGCTAAGGAATAGGTGTGATAGCGATCACAAACTTACATGATCCCTCCAGAGGTGACAACAATCTAATGGAACATTATTTAGCTTTCCTTGGCCATGAACCTTCTTAAGTTTGTGCTCGAGTGACACGTGGTGCTAGAAGATAGTAGGTTACTATTAGAAGCTTTCAAATCCACTCTTGTGGACCCACAAGTATTATAACAACCAATAGTGCACCTTTGTGCAAACTAAAAGCTCAAAAATTTTCCAAGCTTGCACTCAAATGACACATAGCATTTTCGAGTGTTAAACTCAGTATGTTTTCCTTTTGGAACTTCCCTTAGGGGAATACAGTGTAACAATCATGGTGAAGTCAAGCCGACATAATTTTTTGAAATCGCTCTTGGGATCACATGATAACAATACATGTGACAATAACATGTAAGCATTTAAACCACCAATCATGCACCTTTCTACAATATTCAAGCGCAAAATGTTCCTAAGCTTGTTCCCATATGACACATGGAATTATTGGATGCTAGGCTCAATATAATTTCCTTTTGGAACCTCCCTTGGAGGAGAACAATGCAAAAATTGTAGTGAATTCAAGCTAGCATAAAGCCTTAGTACACCTAATTTGAGGTCCAAACAAAATGACATCTTCTTGGCACTTTCAGATGCCAAATTTAAGGTTACACTTTTGGCCCTTAGAGGATTTTCCCTCAAAGTGTGTGACATTTTTCATCTAGGAATTATAAGCCTCTATATTACTGACCCAATAATTAGTGAGTCAACTTCCACAAAACAAACCAATGTTGCACCTTTATGCAACCTTCAAACTCCAAACATTCAAAACTTGCACGCAAAAGCCACATGGCACTAGTGGGAATTGGGCTCATGGAGGGAAACATTGTGGTGCTTGGGGAGGTTAGGACAACCATCTTGTAGACTAGATGAAATAGCTTTTTTAAGGTACTGGTGGATGCCAAGCTTAATATTAGGGTTTTTGAACCACCCTTGGAGAAAAGTCGCATGAAGTGCATAACATCTCGCATAGAATTATACACTTCTTCGATACTAATCCAAGACCCAACCAATTAGTTACCACACCAAAGAGGCGGGGAACACAAGTGATCCATCATTAACTATGCAGCTAACTTGAGACCCTAGAAGCATTGCTCCCTTGACCTTCTTTGTAAATAATTTGAGTAAAATCCTCCAAGTTGAGAAAATTAGATGGATCGATTTGGAGGATTTATGTCTCCATTTCACAAGCATGATTTGCTAGGGTGTTTTCTATAGAATTAGTTTCCCTATAGAAATGTGTAATTTTTACTGAAATGAAACCCTCAATGAGCTCCTAAACTGGTTTCAAGATGTAAGAAATGACCCAATTGTTTACTTGTTTCATGCAAGCATTAATAATGTTTAAGGAATATCCTTCAATGTGAGTGATTTTGAGATGCATGTTGTGTGCCAGCTTTACACCTGCTAAGAGGCCATGCACCTCTGGTACACTGTTAGTGCCCATAGGTAGCTTCAGAGATAAACCATTTAGTAACTCTCCTTTGTCATTGTGGATTACACATCCTAACCCAAATAATCCTGAATTATCTTTGGATGTTCCATAAAAATTTAGTTTCACAACATTTGGGGGTAGGGAACACCATTTGATTATACTTTTGTCATTTTTTTGGAAATTAGAATGTGCCCCTAGTTTGGAACCTTCAAGAGAGACCGACGATTTAATATTTCATTGTCCTAGCTTTAGAATGAGTTACATGGGTTTGAATTTTTCACTACATCTCCCATTGATACTTCTAATATATATTCCTTTCTAATTTATTGAGGAAATTTTTCAGATCTAAAAACCTTTTCTGAAAATCCTTCTATTTCATTCAAGCCATATATTCCACACTATCACCACCCATAGTGCTTCAAAGAAAGAACCTTTATAGAGTAATGACCAACTTTGAAATAACTCCAAAATGGTGGTTGGCAGGGGGAAAGCCAATGAAGTTTGTTTTGGATCCAATTCCAACATGTTTGAGCAAAATTATAGTGGAACAAAAGATGGTCCATTGATTCCTAGTGGGTGCCACATAGAATACAGTTGAATGGTTGAGCTAGGCCTAGCCTAGAAATCCTACAACTAGTTAGAACCTGGTTATGAAGAGATAACCAAGAAAAAGTGCCCGCTTTAGGGACAAATAAGGTGTGCCAACAAAGCTTATATGGCCACTTACCTAGTTGATTTTTTTCCTCAAAGATCAAAGATTTGTAGCCCTGTTTGACATTATATTGTCTTATTTTGGATGGAGCCCAAATAATTTTATCCTCAGAATCTGAAAGTAAAATAGTTCTTGTCTCCAATATTGATTGCAACTTATGTTTTTAATGTTGGGGTAATGGGAGATTATGAAATTTTTTCCATGTAATGTTGGAATTGAAATTTGCATTGTCCCTTACATAATTTTGAGCCTTCCAACGGATTTTCCAAAGTGAAGATTCTTTCTGAGGCTATTGAATCTAGGTATTTGGATCTAATGATTTGAATCCATTTTGAAGAAGGATTTGCATAGAGCTTCCACGTTAGCTTCACATCTAAGGCCAAATTTTTGAATTCTAGATTTTGAATTCCAACACCTCCAAATACTTTATCCTTGCATTATTTTTCCATGGAAACTAAAAGGTATTTTCCTGGAGTTGCCCCAATTGCCTCTCCACCAAAATTGCCTAGTTGCTTTTACAATGTTCTCATGAATCCCTCTTGGTGTTTTGAGTATTGATAAGAAGTAATTTGGAAGGGTAGATAACACTAATATTATCATAGTAAATATCCCTACTAGTGACAACCATCTACCCTTCTAGGATGCTACTCTACTTTGTATAATCGTAAAGATCTTATGCCAAAATGAGGCTTTATGAGCCCCTACAAAGAAATGAATACCTAGATAGCTACAGGGCAGTTTATTCCATCTAAGTTCTAAGATAGAGAGGATGTGACCAATTACTAGAGTGCTAGTATTCTGAAAAAAATATTTTTGACTTCTTTAGATTAATCATTTGACTTGATATTAGATAGTAGTTGTCCAACACATACTTTATATTTTTGGCTTCACACATCGAGGGATGGTCAAATAGTAATGTATTGTCTGCAAATAAGGAATGAGTGTAAGAGATGTTTGATCTTGGTAATTTTATTCCATTCCATTTACTTGATGCATGGAAGGCTGAAATTGTCTTACTTAATGCTTCCACTATCAAGATGAAGAGGAAAGGGAAAAGAGGGTCCCCTTGCCTAACTCCTTGAGGGGCAAAGAAAAAACCAGTTGGAGAGCCATTTATGAGGATTGAGAATTTAACTGATTTTAGATAGGAAATAATCCATTGGCACCATTTTGTAACAAAACCTAGCATTTCCAAAACCTTTGATAAAAATTCTCAATTTACTTTGTTGCAGGCCTTTATTATGTCTAATTTTATGATCATAGCTAGAATTTTTTCTTGATGAGTTGAGTGCAATATTTCAAGAGCTATTATTTCCCCTTCAACTGTCTCTTTTCCTAGAACAAAACCACCTTGTTCCTTCAAGATTATGCTTGGAATGAGTTTGGCAAGCCTTAGGGTAATAGCTTTAGATATTTTTTTTATAAATGGTATTGCAAATGGAGACAGGTCTAAAATTTGCAAATGAGGAGGGAGTTTTGACTTTGGGTATAAGAGAAATATGAGTGGTGTTTCTCTCTTTTAACATTGTGCCATTTCTACAATATTCTTCTAGAGCCAACCAAATATCTCTTCTCTCAAAATCCCAACATTTTTGATAGAATTTAACACAGTGAAACCATTCGA
Organism: Sequoia sempervirens; assembly: GCA_007258455.2. Classification (NCBI taxonomy): domain Eukaryota; kingdom Viridiplantae; phylum Streptophyta; class Pinopsida; order Cupressales; family Cupressaceae; genus Sequoia; species Sequoia sempervirens. The sequence goes on from VDFB02089555.1 coordinate 19,910, forward strand.
CTTAGGAGCTTTGTCTGGGGCAAGTACAAAAACTATAGTTTTGACCTCTTCCAAGGTGAATGGAGCCAAGAGAAACTTGTTATCATATGGACTAAGTATCTTTGGGATGAAATTTAAAAATTCTTGTTCTTTTCCAACTACATCAGGGTCTTGATTCATCAGTTTTATAAGGAGGTTTGAAAAGAATAGGAAAAACTCATTTTGAATTTGTTGCTCATATTTTAGGAGTTTATTAGATGCATAATTTATAGAAAATATTGTGTTAGCATTACGTTTGACCTTGATTGAGTTGTGAAAAAACTTGGTATTCCTATCCCCCTCTTTTAACCAAGTTTTTCTTGACTTCTGTTTCTAATATATCTCTTCTCTAGGAAGAAATTCTTTGAGTTATTTGTGAAGTTGGTTGTGATGGTGGAAGGATTCATTGTTCATACCCTTTTGAATGAATTTCTCATTGAAAACTTGAATTTTCTAAATAAGAATATTTTTTTGTTCAAAACTATTTTTGAAATGGAGATGGTTCCATTGTTTGATCTGCCCTTTTATGAATTGGTGCTTTTTTGCTAATTGGTAAAGTTTGGAGCCTGGTACGAATGGTGAATTATCCCACCATGTCTCATGAAAAGTAGAAATTTTTCATCCTTGAACCATATGTGTTTAAATTTAAAGGATGTTTTAAATTTATTTGGTACAAAATTCCAAATAATATCCAGTTAGATTGACTAATGATCTAAACCCAAGAATGAGAGGATGGAAGAGGCATATTTAAAATCAGTGTCAGTCTAAATTATGGAGAGGAGAAATCTATCTAACCTCTCTATAATGAGACAAAAATGTTTCCTTCTATTTTTCTAGGTAAATTTACCATTAGTTGGCAAAGAATCAATGAATGTGTTATCTAGGATGAAATTGGAAAAGTCATCCATTGCTTTTGGAGGGCGAATGATACCTCCATTTTTCTCTTTTAGGCATGTAATAGCATTAAAATCCCCTACTAAGATAATTAATTCCTCTCTTAAAAATAATAGGGTTGCTATCAAAGATTCCTATACCTGTTTCTTGCTAGTAGTTGATGTAGGGCCATCAACATTGAATATCCAAAATGGTGCTGATAACATTGAATCTTGAAAAGCATCCACCATTGTTGGGATGAAGTGAACTCTGCATTGACCTTGTATGGATCACATAATACTGCTAGTCCTCTTAATTCTCCTACCACAAGAGTATAAAGCACTTCCCATTTGGAACATTTAGTTATGATTTATTTGTTTTGCTCATCTAAAAATTTAGTTTCTTGTAGTAAAAAATATCAACATCATTTGAATCGATTTGGAGCTTAATCAAGCACCTTTTTTTATGGTCATTTAAGCCCCTAACATTCCATGAAATGACCTTAATTGGTCTCGAGGAGAGCAATAGGCCCTCCTTGGTCACACATTCAAATTTTTGTCTAGGTGTCTGCAAACCCACTATGATCTCTTCTTATATTTTCCTTATCTTGTACTTTTTTCCTTTCTTTGTATTTATTTTAGGAGACAAGGTAGTCACATAAATTTGAGTGTATGAGATTGAAATTGAATTGGAGCAATCAAAATCATTCAGGTCCTCATTTATTTCATCAATGATTTTTCCTCCTACTTCCACTAAATGTGTTTTTCCATTGTTGATAAAGACCTTGAGGAGGGAAATTGAGACCCTGAAGGAATGCATTTTATAATATCCTAGTTGTGATTTTCTACAGGAAAATCTATTTCCATGTCATTCTGAGCCATATGGTTGGGGTTAGAAGGAGTATTTAGTCCCATAGCCTTAACATAAGTGTTCTGGGAGAACACTCCTCCAAACTGCTTAACTGAATCTTCAGCCATCATATCTAGGACTACTGACGAAACATCTAGAGTCATTGTTTTCTCTACCCCTAAGTTTTGGATCATACTATTAGATCATGTATTCCAACTAACATTTTCCAATGCTTGTAAATAAGGAAATTCCAACATTACATTCAACTGCACTAAAAACTCATTCTCCTTGTTGCAAGTTGGTATCTTTAAAGGAGAAAAATCCTTTTCTATTTGGACATCTGATAGATCTTTACCCCCCATTTCCTTTTTTTGAGAAGTTTCCTTCGAGTCCTTAGTACTATTTGGTGAAACCTCTTTAGCCATTGAAGCACTCTCTAGAAACATGATAAAATAATCCTTGGAAAGGATTATTTTATCAACCAGTATGCTTTCTTGTTCCTCACATGCCTCCCAAGATTGTGTAGTTTGATACTTACATTTTGTGCTAGGGCAAGTCTTTAGATGGTAGGAATGACATTCTATTTCAGGTCCTTCAAGAAAATTTCATGTCGCTAGGTCCCATTCCTAGAACAAATTTGAAAAGCATGTGGGAGAGGTTAAGTGGTGTCTAATAAAACATAGAACCTAATCAGAGCTTCGATATTGTCAAAATAGGTCCTATCAAGCTTCATGAAGATACCCATTTGATTTCCCAAGATTTCTACTATTTGAAGATCTCTATATTCAAGTGGTAGGGCTAACAATTGCACCCAAAATGGCACAAACTTTATCGTTGTATATGAAGGGTTAAAGCTGGGGATCCAAGGATGAATATATAGTCTTGCACTTTGCAAGAACTACGTCTTCACTTTGAAGACATCATCCCTTGTTTGCTTCAAGGAAAAATAGCAATAAAAAACCCCTTACCCTTATCTATGTAATGAACTTCATTAGCTCCCACCCAATGGTCATCAACCCACTTAGTCAAAACATTTTTGGTAGGGTTAAGATTCCAAAACTTACAAATAATAGCTTTTTCACGAAGCTCCTTGATTTGGAAGTTGAGGTGTTCTACTGAGAATGCCACCTAGATGATTCCTCCTAGGATTTTGTTGCTTTCTTAGGCCCTCGTGCATTGCTTAGCTAGTAAGTTCACATCCTTTTGTTGTAGCTAAGGTCTCGAGTTTGTGCCATTTTGTTGAAAGTTGGGTCGTGAGCTCTCCTTATTATGTCACCTGACAAGTTTCCAAGTGGGTTTTTGAAATTGTAGTTTCCTTGACAGAGGAGGATTAAAGGGGGCACTCTATGGACTTGGTTTTAGGATGTATATATTATTAGGAAAGGTTGCAAGGCCCTTCCCACCTTCCAATGTCTTTGAGAAAGTGTTTGTGGGCATTCAAATTTTGAGTTGAATTGACTTGCTATGATAGAATACAGGATTTTGCTAGCTCATAAAACCCTTCTCACTATTCGATGTCCTTGGAGAAGGGCTTACATAACCCCGACCCTTGAATTGTCTTGAATGTTGATGATTTTCTAACTAGTATGTAGTCTTATGCCAAGCCCTGCCATTTGGAAACCCTTTCCATTGTGCCTCTGTGAAATAAAATTTTGAAAAATTCCCATTAGGGGGGTTTCATGCTCATAGCTCTTCCATTGACCATATTTGTGAATGTTAAAATGTCAACAATAATATTTATTCAAAATTGTGTGAAAATAGGCTAGAAAAGGGCAGTACCACCCTAGTCCAAACCTATTTTGGGGCTTTTTCTATCATTAAATGAATATTAAATATTAATTCCCAATTTTATTTTTATTTTCCAAAAACAATAACAAAACAACCCAAAAATTATGAGCATAATTAGGTTCAGGAACATAAGGGGGAGCTAAACTAGGTGTGAAATTGTTAGGGGTGACAATTTATGATGCTAAAGTACCTTTCCTAAATGCAAGGATTTCTCATTGCATTATACACTCTTCTTTTTGTATATTGATAGACATACTATTGTGTTTATTTTTTTCAATTGTGGAAGTTTGTTTTTTATTAATGAAAAAATAGGTTTTGAAGGGACTAGAAACCCTGAACAAAAAAAAAAGTGATAGTAAAGAAAAGACATAAGACTACCCACCCAGAAAAACCACAAAAAACCAGTTGATTAATAGACCATCAACCCACCATCAAACGATTACATCAGCCAAAAAACAAAACACAAAAAGACAAGCCCAATAGCCATTAAAGCAATTCTTTAAGCATTTTTGCAGCTCCCATATCCTTGGCCGCCAACCTGTCATGCATTTCCATGATCTCTTCCACACCATGAGCAACCTCCTTACCTTTCTTAGTTTTTCTCTTTGTATGAACACTTAGGATAGCAACCAAATTAGTTGAATGCACATCCATTCCAACTTCCCCCCCATGATTCGAGTTCTCCTGGTCACCAAACAAGCCCTTCCCAGTTAGCTCCATAGCCTTCTTATAGAGGAAAATAATCCCCTCAATCGATGCCTCCAGCTTCTCCCTGCTTATGTTGATGAGCATATCCATGTCCCTTTAGAGTTTCCTATTTTGTCTCTCCAGCACCGCCACTCTCAAACCATAATCATTCTTTAGAGAAGCAAGTTCATCCACCATACAAAAAATACTAGAGTTCAAAGAACAAGAAATCCCATAAATAGATTCTACTCTTTAAAACTTCAAAGAGTCGAGATGTTGCACCTAGAATTTGAAGAGTTGTGGAAGTTTGTTTCATGCTCTTGATTTTGACATTCTTTGGGTCATCAGGAGTCCTTCTATTTTCTTCACTTGTACATTTTATTGTATTTGTATCATTTCCTTTTTGGAGAGGGGTTGAAATTTCCCACTGGTTTTTTCTCCTTTACTCCACTTTATGAGATATTTGTACATGAGTACCTAACATGGATTTTAGTTGAGACTCATTATTAGTGCATACATTACTCCCTAAGTTGCACTTATGGGGGTTGTTAGTGTAAATATTCATTATCATACCTAGTTAGCTAATCACCTTTCTAGGATTTACCTATTCACACCTAGCTTAAGTTTACTTAGGGTTTTTTAGTTGTTTTGAACAAAACCCAAAAATCATTTTCTATCTGATGTGCAAAAGATACAAATTTAATGCAAAAATAAAATACCTTCAACAAAAAATGACTACAAAAGTATGCATGCGGCGGTGTTTTAAAATAAAAACTTATTAAAGATAAACAAATCAACACCTAATTTTTAGAATGTCTTTACGATGCTTCAATGATAGGGCTAAAAGATTGATCCACTAAAAAATAAAGAAAAAAACTAGTGCAATTCAATGCTTTGATACCATGTTGGAGAATGCCAACACCAAAGAGCTCAAATTGATAATCTTTTAAAAGTACAAATTTATGAACACAATATCATATTGATAGACATACTATTATTTTCACCATTTCACTTGTGGAAGGTTATCAATTCGAGCTCTATGATCTTGGCATTATCCAACATAAAAGACCTAAGATTAATAATTATATTACTCTCCTTTCACTCTTGTAAGGTTGTTAATTGGTTATGACCCTAACCCTATAATGTGTATTGAGTTATGAGTAGTTAACTTGTGGCTTGTTTAACTTTTAAAAGTTATATAACTACTATATAATAATATTATATATTTATTAATGACATCCTATGAGTTATAATTGTGTATCCAAGTTAGCTATGGTATATATAGGGGCCAGTTGATAACTATTATCACCATGCGAAGCATTGTGTTGTTTTTGAATAATATTGGAGGTACCCCCTTGAAGTGGAATATTATTATCAATTAATTGTAAAATATTTCCAATTATTATTACTGGGAAAAAAAATTCATTACAAGTGGCATCAAAGCATGATTTTGGCACTATGAAGGTAAGGCATATTTTTCTTGGAGGTCATTTTGGGAAGTTCACATATCTCATATTTTGGTGATTTTTTCTCTAGTTTTGGAGGGTTTTTTAAGAACATATTGAAGTATCTACAATCCAAATTTTAAAGGAATTCAAGTATAATTAGGGTTTTTTCCAAATTTATTTGGGAAGCACATATCTCTCAAATCTAGATGATTTATTTCTTAAGTTTGGAGGACACTTCTATAATACTTTGAAGTTTCTGAAAATTGAAATTTAGAGGAATTGTAGTAGAAATAAGTGATTTATTATAGAATTATCATTTATAACAAATTAATTCTCAATGTTGCAAATTAGCTAATTTCTTGCAGATTTTTTGGGGAAATGAGATATAAGCCTTTATAAGATATAGTGTTGGTGTGATGATAAAATGTGTATAAGAAATAAAAAATCACACAAGCAATGAGACATATTACATTAAAGATTGGAATCATAAAATAATCAAATTAAAACAAAACAAATCTCTAAAGTTGTTCCATTATTCTCTATTCTCAAGGATCCTTTAAATCATTTGTGCTCTTAGATTTGTATATGCACTATGACTGGTTTGGATGACAACCTAAGAAACAAGATGTTGTAAGATGCAAGAAACTAATTCCTGCATGAAGTATAAACTATGTGATTGATGCCATGGTGCTATGATATTAATTTTGTTGTGATGAAATGAATATTATGCTATGATAATGATGCTAAATGCTATGGTGGAAATGTTGTATGAAAGCTAAGATGATAACTAAAATGCAACTATAAACTAAGACATGATTCTAAACTAAAATGATAAAACAATTCTAACTACTAAATGTCTAAATGATCTATGTTGAATACTCTAAATGCTCAATATTATTCCTGCATAATAAGTTTACTCAAAGATGTGACGATAAATGTTGTAGCAAGAGGTTGTATTTATAGGATTTCCAAAGAATCTTGTGATGTGGCAGTAATCGATGGTCCAAATTTTAGCATGAGAGATTAATGGTGGAGATGGAAGAATCAAGGAGGATGTTCCCTTGACCAAAGGCAACATACCAAATGTATGGAGGAATAAAGTGTGTGAGAAAGCCATGTGCCAAAATTTTGTTATGGAATTGGTTGAAAATAATGTGATTTAAACATTAGTCATATTTAAATACATGTGACATTTGATGATGTGGCCAAAAAGTACTATGGACATGTGTTTAAATTCAAATTGGGCATTTGAATTTAGTGAGAAGGTTATTAATTAAATAAAAAAAACTGTGAATTTGTTTATTTAATTAAATTAGAGGAATGTGATTTTAGATGAAGAATTTAGAAAAGTGTGATCTATATAAATAAATTGAGAATTTATTTATAAGTAGATGAAATAAAAGGGGTCATTAATTAAATAACTAGTATTTAATTATTTAATTGTCTTGACTGATTTTAGGTGTATACAAGTGTTTTTTTTAATCATTTGGATTTTATTTGTATTATTTATTAAAAATATTTTTTTTTTGAACTTCTCCACAACAAGAAGTAGCTAAATCTCCTTCTTCTCCAATAATCGAAGAAAAATAATCTAAATCTCCTTCATTAATATGAAAACCTTTATTTCTATAATAATGTCATCAAATAGTGGGATCAAATCTTTTTAGATAAAATATTGGTGGTGCCTTTGAAATTTGAAGTCCTTGCTAACCGAGGAAAATTTCTTTTCCTTCCAATGCAATTTTTTCTCTCCTTTTTATGCAAATATTCACATAAAAATGTGTGTATTATTATATTGATAACAATTTATGGCTACGTGACTAATCTAATGCAACACTTAAGATCTAAAAGGGCACACATTTATATTCTAACTCTTAAAAAAACTATATAGGTGTAGGCAATGTATACTTTGGAATAAAAAATATAACTATCTAGCCACTTTTATCCTTACATATCAATTATAGGATCTATCTTATGTCCTCTATTTAAATTTATTTTAGATCTCCCAAATATTTACAATTTTTTTCTAAAAACCCTTTGTCCCAAGATTCCATAGGGAAACCATACAAGGGAATTAAAATATTATACTTATTTGGAATTTTCTTTAAAATTTTATAATGAGGAAACCAAGGCTTAACAATTTAAAATCATAAATCTTCTTAGAAGGAGAGAATAGATTTAGCTATTTTGATACAATATCTAAGGATGATAATCAATAATTCTTCTAGTAGGATAAAAATGAGAGCATATGGGGACTAATTTTCTCTCAACCCCAACCTAGTAATTTTATCCACCAACTATTTACTTGTGAAGTGTTTGACTTAGGCATAGTAATTTAGGACTCAAACTTGGTCATCAACTCTACAACTATCTATTACCACTTGAAAAATACCATCTACTATTTTATGTTGTAGATGCTATAATTCATTGTCTATTTCAAAATTATTTGATATTATTTTCATTAAGCACACCTTCTTCACTAGATTTTTTTTATAATTCATATAAAAAATGAGGGCATATAAAAAACATTCTTTTCTAGCATATAACTTAGTAACCTCATTTGTAAACTATTTACTAGGTAATTAGCTAATTAAGGCATAATAATTTAGTGCTTGAACTTGCTTCTCAACTCTCCCACCATCCATTACTACTTGAATACCATCAATTACTCTTAGGGTTTTCAATTTTTTAAAATTTGAATTGCTTCACAT